>JAQGCH010001617.1:0-15033 GCA_034699485.1 Nanhermannia elegantula | reverse complement strand
TATTGAATGAAACTGAATATATTGCTAAAATTTAAGCATTAACTTTTGCCAAATATAGTCGAGTATATAATTATTTTCCTCGTCTTGAGACGTTGAATAAAATGGCTATTTCGAAATTTTAATTTTCGCGAAAAAATAAATTTTTGTGAAAATTAAATGGGATTTACTCAAAAATGGGAGGGGCTAAAAAATTTTGATTTGTATATTTCAACTCTGCTTTAACAGCTGTACAATATGCCTATCTTGGTTTTTTGCTAACATGGGATTTATATTTTTTCAGAGGGGGTTTTTGTATAAAAAGTATGTTCCGGAGGGGGGCTAAAATATAGCGCCTTTGGTCATTAACTTTGCCTGAAGAGCTGAAGCGAATGAGCCTACCCTCGACTTCCTAGGGCCTCCGGAACACCCCTAGACCCGTCTAAAAAAGTGACAAAAATTGTAATGAATAAAATAATAAACACTTTCTTTATTTTTTGAAAATATATTGTGTGCATTACATTCAGTTAAACTTCTTAAAGAAATGTTTTTATTTTGTTTTTTAGTTAATTGTCCTAAATTTTTACAGTGTAGAATATTTTTATGTGCAATTTCTGGATCTTTAAGGAATATGTTCTGTTATAATTAATGTTTTGTTATAATAAATTGAAATAAGAACAAAAGTGTTATGTTTTCTATGCTTTTCCACGCACCCGTTAAATTGACGGACTTGATAGAAATAGGTATACATCAAATTGCGGTAGATCTAGTGTTAAATAACAATTTTCTATAGGCTTTTAATTTATAAAATAAGGTAAAACATATAGATTTCATTCTAACAAATATTGCACTGTAAACAGTTGTACTGTATCATAAAAATTGACAGTTTTGATAGACAAGTGGATTCGAAGCAAGCACTGTATAATTCTAACAAGGGAGGTTCCCCAGTCATGAATAAATGATTTTACCAAAACTTACAGAATATTTTCTACTTATAAAATAAAGAACTTTTATCATATTTTTAGCTGATGTAAAACGTTTGTTTATTTATATAATCTTTGCCTTAAATGTTTCGAATGATTTTAACGTATGGTTTAAGAGTATAGTTTATCAAATTGATCATTTTTCATAGGTTTTTCATTTATAGACTCGCATATTTAGTAACTTCTACAATCAATTTTTAAGAAATACAGATAATATATATGATTTATGTTCTCTTTTAACGAGTTATACAAGAGTGAAAAATAATATTGAATTGATTCAAGTCTATCATAAAAAAGTTACCTTCTAACCAAGATACCGAATTTTTCTGTAAGCCCGCCAAAAGTAAGCCCATGGGCTTGATATTGGCAAGTGGGCTTATATTTGGTGCAAAGTTTATATTTCAGAAATACTTTCTAAATTTAATGGGGGTCACAACTCATCTAATTTATGAAACAATTTTTTACAAAATTGGTTCCCGCACCCCAATAATTTTGGAAAAAAATTCTCAGCAATTTTTCTAATTGATTTTTACCGAAAAATCATGATAGCAGAAAAACTCGTCGTTTTTCTAAAAAATATTTGAAAAAATAAGTTTTTCATCTGAAATATTTAATACATTATTATCGAAAAATAACACAAAAAATCAATTTTTTGAGCATTCATTTCAATAGATAATTATCATCTATTTTGAGCATTTATGCTGGGACTTGCCTACAACTTTTACCAATTTTTCATGGGGGGAGGTGTCTAGTTTTTGGATGAAATACATTGCCGATTGCAAGCCCTGAGCTTACTTTTAGTGCAGGTTTTATAAAGGCTTGATGGCCATTTTCCTATTGTAACCCCTGGGCTTACTTACAAAAAAATGCGGTATCTTTCAAATTTTTGATATTAAATTACATGTGTTTGAAACCTTCCAAAAACCTGCGAAACATTTAGGGCAAAGACTATATAAATAAACAAATAGATGGCCACAAAATTTGAGCAAACGTTTTACAGCAGCTAAAAATATGATAAAAGTTCTTTATTTTATAAGTAGAAAATATTCTGTAAGTTTTGTTAAAATCGTTTATTCAGGTCTGGGGAACCTCTCTTGTTAGAATTATACAGTGCTTGCTTCGAATGCACTTGTCTATCAATATTTTTAAATATTTTTGTACTCGTTATTGGAACTGATTCAGGGTGACCAGGTGTCCAGGATTGGCCTGGACTGTCCAGGAATTGGGTTATTTTCAAAAAAAATGCAGTGCTTGGTCCCCCCTTTGTGTTTTTCTCAATATAAAAATTTTCAAAAAATTATGCTTTGGTCCCCCTTTGATTTTATAATCTGTCCAGGAATGAGTTTGACAAAAAATGGTCACCCTGAACTGATTCAACACAACGTAAAATATATATTGAATGCAACGTCAATCAAACGGTATTTGGCAGGTTAAATATCTGCTCCATTTTTTCAAAAGTTAAATAATTATTTTCGTATTTTTATTTAAAAAGAGATATATATTTTCAAATAATTTTATTGAATTAATGTTTTTTGTGCAAATAAAAATTTAATTATTGTAAATAAATTCATGATTAATAAAGCTAAGCTTCAATTTATGAATAAATAGTTAAAAAGTTAAGCAATAAATATATAAATAAAATATTTTTATATTTACTTATTTGATAATTGATAAGAATATGGGAGAAAATACAAATTCACATTATGTAGAAAATGTTGAAATGTTAGTTATCGGAAATGAGACGTATAATGAGTCTGGAAGTCAAAGTTTGCAAAATAGCGAAGAAATCACATTTCTCGACAACACTTTAACAGAAAAAAATTATGAAATTTACTCGAAATTTGAGATAATTAAAGGGCTGATATACTGTTTTTTTTCATCGATATTTTTTTCTCTCTCATCAGTTATTGTAAAATATTTACATGATTTACATCCGGCAGAACTTGCATTCTTACGTTTTTTGGGTATATTTCTATTGTCGTTACCAAATATTGCTTATAATTGGGTTAATCCTTTTGGTCCTCGAGAATTGCGCTTCTTATTGATAATACGCGCAGCTACAGGTGGATTAAGTGATTTATTGAGATTTTATTGTATTCACTATTTGCCTATTTCTGAAGCGATAATTATTATATTTAGTTTTCCTGTTGTTGTAACCATTTTGGCAAAAATCTTTCTAAATGTATGTTTTATTTAAAGGTTTATACTTTAGCTAATTTCTAAAAAGCGCTATTAGTCATCCAATTTGTAAACCAAATAAGTTATATGCATAATGTCTAATAATTTCTTGTATATTTTTTCGGCCCCCCGAGAGAAAGTGTTTTTTCTGGAACTGTAGGCTATATGAGTCGTCAATCAATGTTTTAAATTTTAAATAAATTTTTTTAATAATGTGGTCATATTTTAATGAAAAAAACTATTTTAAATAACAATAAATTTTTTAAAATAAATGTTTGATAGAATAATTAAATAACCTTAATAAGAATAATAAGCTTATTTTTTTAACAAAGTTTCCTGTAATTGCAATTGCATTAAATATTTTTTGAGTTATTTAAGCCGATTTTAATAAAAATTCCTGGAAACCTTGAAACTAACTTCATCAGAATTAATCATGTTGGGTTATAAAAAATGTTCTCAATAAATTATAGCTACTTTAATGTCAAAACTGCCCTAAATTCTCACAAACAAGCTGCGTTTTAATTTACACCAGACATGGGCAAGGGGGGTGTGGGAAGGGGTGTAACCCCCTGAGGTCCGAAATTTTACCTTAATCCTCCCTTTGATTTGTAGACCCACCCCCTTGGATTTTCGGATTTTTACCCTGGAAGGGGAGACCAAGGTAAAATTTTTTTAAAAATAGTAGCCCCCCTGGAGCTTCATACCTTGCCCATCTCTGATTTACACCAGTTTTTATAGCTTATTATTTCATTTATTTCTATAATAAATTTAATTTCTAAACAGGAACCATTCGGTAAAATACAGTCAATAATAATTCTGCTGACTATAATCGGTCTCACTTTGATAACACGTTTACCGTTAATGATAAACAAATATTACGGAATAGTTATAATTAACGGAACAAATTCGTATTCAGCACCAGATCTATCAGGACCAAGCATTCACACAAGCACAGAAGCAGAAAATTATTACAACAAAATAATAGGCATTTCTACAGGACTGTTATCAACGATATCTATTTCATTAACTTATATTCTATTACGAATGGCAAAGAAGGCCGAAACTTGTGTAGTAGTGTTTAACTTGGGTTGGGTCGCATCTATTGAATTATGTGTCATAAGTTTATTTCTAAAAGGAATTTCATTACCAACCGATGCACTACATTGGATATTAATTGGATCACTAGGTGTTTTTAGCTTTTTAGGTCAGTACACTTTGGCAGCAGCTTTGAAATTAGAAAATTGTTCACCAATTGCAGTGATTAGAGCCACGTCTGATGTTCTGTTAAGTTTTTTGTGGCAGTATTTTCTTTTCAAAGATGATAAGCTCGACATTTGGTCTATAAGCGGAGGAATTATTGTTACTTTTAGTATAATTTTGACTACAGTTCGAAAATATATTTTATCATTGCCGAAAAATTCCAGCATAAAAATGAAACTTAATTTTCTTGCCCAATAGACAAAATATACATTGTATTAAATTTTATCACCAATTGATTGAATACATAATACCTAAATAAATTTATACCATTTTTATTCCTAAAATGCTATGATATTGTACGAAACTGAGTAATCTCTACGCTTTCTTTTATGTATTTGCTCACCTATTAAAATTTACCATAATCGAATTTTGCTAAAATATTTCGTGTCATACAGCAACTTTATTTCTTTTATAATTTGGAAACTTGACCACCAGCACTGAGCATATCATTTTATTTTTATTTTTTGCTTTACAACTACGGGTGCCAGGTTTGGTCAGTTAAAAAAACGGAGATAATTCTGTCTCAAAGGGGGGACCAAGGTATATTTTTAAAAATTTTTAATAATTTTTATAAAACCAAAGGAGGGACTAAGCAATGTATTTTTCAAAAATTGTTAGAAAAACGGAGACCTGGTAACCGTATTTACAACGCCAGTTGAAACTAACATTTTCGCACTCAGAAAATACAGGGATTATTTAATTAATTAACTTTGCTTTACATATGGAGCGTTAATTTACAAAAAGATGTATAAACTAAATATTTATATACGTTAATAATATTGCATATTTAATTTTTTTCAAGCGCTAATATTAGCATATGTTTTAAACAGACATTTAATAATAAGAAAAAAGTGTTATTTCTCAGCTCAATAGTTTAGAGAATGGATTAATCAATTTTGGTTTATTTATGATTACATTCCTTTGAGCGCAACTTCAATAACAGCTACAGCTGGTTTCGCGGTATAGTTAGCATCCCAGGGAAGTGCATCTCCAGTTCCCCAAAAGGTGTTCGGCACCCATGAGTGCTTGTCTGAAATGCCCCAAAAGGTGACACCAACACAACGGGATACTGATAGACATGCTTTAAAAACAGTCGCGTAATCCTTCGCTTGTTGTTCAAGTTTTTGATCACTTGACGGCAATTTCATTCTGATATCTAATTCAGTTATCGCTACGTCAAATCCGAGAGCAGCAAATCGTTCCATATTTGTCACAATATCGTGAGGAACAGATCCAAGATTAAAATGTGCCTGAAGTTGGTGTTAAGTCATTTTCAAGAACGAAAACGAAATTAGAAAAATTTCAGGAACGAAAACGAAATTAAAAGTTGAACTGAATCAACACTACCTGAAGTCCAATGCCATGAATTGGGACTCCTTGTAATTGAAGCTCTTTTACTAATGCATATAAGGCGTCACTTTTGTTATTCTTTCCCTCAATCTTATAGTCATTAATATATAGTTTGGCGATAGGGTCGGCCGCATGTGCTGTTTTGAATGCTTCGGCCACAAAATTTAAACCAAAATTTTTGTACCAGACAGAGTTTCTATAAGTCCCGTTATCATTGAAAATCTCATTGACCACATCCCAGGCATATATTTTCCCCTTATAATGAGTGACCTCATTAGTGATATGGTTCTTCATTACAGTCTCGAGTTCTGTTGTGTTTAAGCCGCAAACAAAATCTGGTAACTGTCTGTGCCATATTAGTGTATGTCCGCGTACTTTCATACTGTTCTGTTGAGCAAATTCTACTAATTTGTCTCCGTCTGAATATGACATTTGGCCTTTGATTCTCTCTGTTGAGTCCCATTTCATTTCATTTTCTGGTGTCAAACAATTAAATTGTTGACTCGCGAGTGCCTTATATGCGCTCTCAGATAGCAAATTGGCTGCCATCGCACCGCCGATATATATTTTATTTGTAGCTGACTTCAGATCTTTTGCATTTGCACTTAAATTTGAAAATACAGTTATACACAGTTATAGTGAACCGCAGAGAACGAGAATTCACTAATAGGTGCGTTGCTATAAAGGGGTATTTTTAACATTAACTCTATTGTGCACTAAAATGGACCAAAATTTTCATTTAATATAATGTGGTTCATTATAACGGGATACTACTGTATAATATTCACATATTTAAATAAAATAATTACTTAAAAAGTTTTTTTAAATAATAATTTATATAATTTATTTTCAAACTTACTGCAAAAATAGTGAGAGGATAACAATTGATAGATTGTATCGATATAACGACATATTTGCAAATTGCAAATTAAAGTTAACTAAAATTTTCGTTAAATTATATTCTTTTTAAAAACTCAATATAATATCTCACATCATTATAATACGGCTTTTATATTGATTTTATATCCATAATAATATCAACCACCTATTTTATATTTATAAACTTTCGTTCATTTGGATTTAGACTGCGAGATAGGTTTACTATAGTAAATCTATTAGGGATTAAATCCAATTTAAAATTTTATATTCTTTGCTTTATTAACACTAAAGTCGCGTCGAGCACAGTGCCGTAGCCAGAATTTTTAGTCTGGGGGGACAGACATAGAAAACATCCAGTATTTGACCAATTTTTTGAATGTTCACAGATCTACACTTAAATGTTTATAAATCTTTGGGGGGGGCCAGGGCCCCCCTTTGCCCATAGCTGGCTCGAGCATAATAAATTACATAAACAAATAGAGCGACACCAGCTTTAATAAAGCAAAGAGTGTAAACTTTTGAAGTGGACTTAGTTTACTTGTATATACAGTATATTGTATAGGAATATGATGTTTACAAAGTCCTTTTACTTAGAAAACTGTTTCATATTATTACATCGCGTTATTGTCGCACAATATCTTATGCTAGCATTTTAGTTAAGGCGCGAGATTCAAAAATATGGAAACTTTCTAAGTAAAGTGACTTTGTGAGCAACTTATAGATACCTGTATAACAATATGGATTAGGTAAAATTAAAACTTTTTCTAAATCCAAATGAACGGAAAGCTTACACTTATAAATCTCAAAGTATATACGTCTTTGCAAAATTTTTATTTTAGTGGACTTTAATAAATGATACAGCTCATAAAATACTTTATTAAAGGAAGTTCTTTCAAATTTTTTTATAATTTTGAAATTAATTCTATTCAATAAATTCATTTTAAAAAGTAAATAATACCGTATATTAATAATGTAACAAAAAGACTGTTCAAATTTTCAAAACCTTTACTACTGAATAAATATTAAATACTGAATGATTTCAATTAAAAACTTTTGTAAATATATCGCAATATTGACTTAATTATATGGGGCTATGATTTGAATAAATATTTACTCATTCAGTATCCGGTTATTAAATTTATTCATATCCATTGTCATTTGTGTCCTTTTGATAATAAAATATTTTATAGAAATTATTCGAGAGTTTATTAATTGAATTTATATAATATAAGAGTAGAATTTTTTACTTTATAATAAATCCGTTTGCTTTGAATTTAATGTAAACGAGTTGTACAAAAACATAATTGACGTATAAGTTATTTCATAATAGTGTTTATACAGAAATATCACACAATAAATATAATATTTTTCATTTAAAGCTAGATTTTTGGTATTTTTATTTTTTAAGCAAAATGTTCAAAATTCGTGCTTTAAAAATATTTTTACTAATTATAGCTTTTTCTTATGGTAATAATATTTTAATTTTAAAGTATTTTATGTATAGAAAAACACATTAAAAACTAATTATTGATTAAATTGTTTTCTATAAAGTTATTTCAGATAATTGGAGCTCTGATGCAAATGAAATTCAAAAATTGTCCGCACCCATAAAGAAACAAAATGAAACTCAATTATACGATACAATTGAGACAAATATTGCAGAGGCGGGTGCATTGGCACAGAAAAGAGCACAATTGGCAAATGACACGGGACTCAAATGCTATGCAGATCTCTACGCAACATATCTTCCTTATATGGCTAATAATGCGAAAAACCTAAAATCCAAATTAGATAATGAAACTGACGATAAGATAGTATTATCAACACTTCGAGCCAACGCTAATCTTGTTGTCAAAGCTGATTGGGATGAAAATTGGAGACTAAGAAACAATAATTTTCCGGTTAAGGCAAGAGCTGCTACACTACAGTCTAAGTCTTTGCTTAAAATAAGATATGATGTGTTGAGAGGAGCCCTTCCCGCCAGTTTGAGAGCACTTTCTAATGCAAATTCTAAGAATAAATATTTGTCTAATTTCTATTCAGGAGTGAGTATAAAATTTTTAGAAACATTTAATATAAAAGCACAAAATTAAAACTCGGCCAAAACTAGTGTTGTTTCAGTTTTAAAATTCTGTTACTATATTATTAAATTGTTCCATAATTTTTAGATCTTTAATCCTATATTAAAACTGATGCATAATTTAATCATTTAATACGTTTAAAATTTATATAAAATATCACAGCTTTCAAAACTGTTTGGACAACTCTATGCGAATGCAGAGCAATGCTGCCTCAATTTAAATGGCGGAGCCAATCAACGAAGATGCTTGACTGTGCTCATTAAAGAAATGGAAAGGTTTATATACCTTGGAACACTTGACATAAAACGTTAAGAAATTTTGTCAAATTAAAAGTTTTTGCTGAAAATTATGTTAAATATAAAACATTTTTGAATAATTAATTATTTTCAGATAAATACAACTTTATATCGTTTTAGAAGTTTTAAGTAAATTAAATATATTAGTTGTAAAAAAACAGTAAAACAATATTTTATCAACAGATATCAAATTGAACACAATATTATTTTGTAAAATTCTAAGATTAATATAACTAAATATATAACAATGGTGCTTATGTTTAATAATGTAGAAAATTGTGATCACAACTTTATAACGTGCACAGATACACACAAACAGAAATGATAAATTATCTACTTGTTTGTTAACAAAACATTATTAAAAATTTCAATAATACATAAAGATAATTAATAAATTAATGATCAATATTGATATATATTATTTACACATTGATATATATTGTTATAGCTTATAAATGCAAACATATAATTTGATTATTTATTTACTCTATAAATAGAAATCCCCTTAAAAAAGCAACAAGTTAATTGTTCTAAGTGATTCTCAATAACCATATATTAATTTATTAATTATTTAGTGAATTCATGTTAATTTAATCCAATAAAACTCAAAACATAAATCACCCAAAAAGAATCGATAAAATTCATGATCAGCTAGACTTTTCATATTGACATAACTGAAACACTGGTTAGATATTCCAACTGTAATAAACAAATTTATACTCCATTTCGTTCCATGTTTCACAATTAGATCTGAAATTTTGGCAGCAATTTCTTGAGTACACTATTGAGCTGTGATCTTTCGTGCTTTGTAAAATTTTTACAATAAACCAAATCCAGAGATAGAGCTTGTTTCGCTAGCTTTACAAATTCATTAAATTCAACCTCGTCGGAATTACGAGCTTTAGTAATTAAATCACCAAAGTAAATCTGAAATGGTAAGAATAAATTAAACCCAAATAAAATATAAAGTGATTCATTTGTAAACATTATTTTTTGTAATTTAAGGTTTACTTTAAAGCATGAGATTATTTATTTGCATAGCGCTTTTCCGACTCAAAGGTATTAAAGCGTCATGGCATATTATAGTTAGTGTGAATCAAATTAACTGTGAGACACTGAAATATCTACAGCTAATATGCAGTCCAGTTTAGAGTAACTAAGTTGGGAAGTTTTTGTCTTTGCAAAACTTGGAAAACATTTTTTAGCATACAGTAGGACTCGAACCCATAGCCACTTAGTTAGCCATATAAACTGGCTTGTGTATTGCCGGTTGTGTAGGCAAATGTTTATTTCAGGTGCAAATTCTTACAATAGTTTAAATGCTGAAATCAAAAATTGTAAAAAATTTTGCTTTTTAAAAAAACCTTTAAATGTTTTTTATTAATTTTTAAATAATATATATAATCAACTTTATCTCATTTGTATGTAAGCTAAACGTACATTCAGTTTAAATAAAGTTAATTCAATTCAATTCAATTTAAACATAAAATTTAACATTTTCCTCAACCTTTCACTAGATCTCACGTTTGACCAAAGTTAGTGAGATTTTTCTGGAGACACCATATGAAAGTAGGCTAACGATACGGACATAAAGATTGTTGGAACAAAGAAAGATTGTTTCTAAGAAATGCAGTTTCCGGGGTTCAAACACATGATATTTCTATGATGAGTCCAACAAATGTCAACTGTTGAATGTTATGTTAATTTAATGAAGAATTAGGTTTTGAGCAAAACATGTTTACCATTTCAAACCCAACTTACATAAAGCAAATTTTCAAATATGGGATTGACTGAGACTCACCTATTGGTCATCCAATCGAAGCTTAAATAAGACCACATGATCTTCTTTAAATGAAAACTATATTAGACTATTATTTTGATGATCAACACCAAATCATTATATTAAAGTATTATTAAAGTCGCGTCCAAACTGTGCGCTGTCCACAAACCTAAGACTCTACCAATAGCCATAACTCCCACAAATTGTATTATTTTATTTCATCTGATTTGACAAATTCTTATCAATTTCAAACATTATAATGCAAAAGGTGCTCAGTTTTAAATCAACTTTATTACAAAATACAACAATACTTCAATATACAGTACTTGAGAAATTAATGAAAATGATTGATATATAATGTTTGTATCAGGGTGACCATTTTTTATCAAACTGATTCCTGGACAGATTATAAAATCAAAGGGGGGACCAAAGCATAATTTTTATATTGAGAAAAACACAAAGGGGGGACCAAGCACTGCATTTTTTGAAAACAACCCAATTCCTGGACAGCCCAGGCCAATCCTGGACACCTGGTCACCCTGGTTTATATATAGCATATAAATGCAATCATTTATTTAATTTATACGGTAAGTATATCTATAGAAATCTTCAAGAAAAGAATAAATTTAATTGATCCAAGATATTTCCTATAATAATCTATTAATTTATCAATTATTTAGGGAATTTATGCTAATTTAATCCAATACAGCTCAAAATATAAATCACCCAAAAAGAATCGTAAATATTCATGGTCAGCTGTACTTATCATATTAGCATAACTAAAACACTGGTTAGATATTCCAACTGTAATAACATAATTTATATTCCAACTCGTTCCATATTTCACAATAGCATCAGAAATTTTGGTGGAAATTTCCTGAGTACACCATTCAGCTGTGATCTTTTCGAATTTGGTAGAATTTTTACAATATACCAAATCCATAGATAGAGCTTGTTTTGTTAGCTTTACTATTTCATCAAAATCAATATTAATTGCAGACTTAAAATCAACTATTGCTTCAGAATTCCGAGCTTTAGAAATCAATTCAACAAAGTTAATCTGAAAATATAAAATAAAATAAAATAAAATATAATGTGCTTCATATTTAAACATTATTTTTGTTATTTACGGTTTGCACTATTGCGCCAAAATATAACCAAATGTTATTTAAAGCATAAAATTCAAATTTTTTTCAGTCAACTATTTTTCACGAGATCTCAATTTTGGCCAAAATTATAATTAAAATAGTGTTTAATTTTAATGCAACACTTCAGACTACGCCCGATATAAAACAACAAATATATAAAAAAACATCTGTTTAAAAGTATAAAGGGCGTTAAGAGGGGAGTCGTCGGCAGAGGGTTTTCAGAGTTGGAAAATATTAGTCATCGAGTGTCCCATCTAACATAAAATTTTGAAAATAATATTTGCTGTAGTTTAGGAAATATTGAATTTTTAGTGAAATTTTTTATAATGGAGTCTATAGAAGAAAAACCAATTTCAAAAATTAATTCCTGTCAAGACCTTAATTATAATTTAATGAAACTTTGCACAATCAAAGGTCCTGATATGGGAATGTTTTTGAAAAATTGCAGTTATGCATATCGGACTTTAACTATAGTAAACACACGGTTGTTTTTTCGATAAAATTAATTAATTTAAAATTTAATATCTCGAAAATTGTTGGTGCTTGAGAGGTGATTTTTTCCCTAAAGTTAATTATAATTCAATATTTATTGTATACTTTGAGCTCAAAATTATATAAGGTCAAAAATATTAAGCCACTTCCCTTTGAAAAATTTTGAGCCTCACCCACCATTTATTCAAAATATTCTTTACTGAACCCTTAATAAGAATATCAGAGAATTTTTTCATTATTCCTTTTAGTTTACAATAGTTTTAGTTATACTTATTTAAATTAATAATTTTGGTTAAGAAATTGATGTTTAAAAATTCATAACTCAGGATTTAAAAATGATAATGTAAAAATTCTTTCATAAACTTATTATTTATCAAGATTAGAAAGTAATCTTTAAGTTTGATACGCGTGGTTTAAAATTTTTTATAAGGGGCGTGGTTAAAAAAATTTGACCTTGTATGACCTTGAGCTTTAGGAATCTAATAAAGCTTTATCTGAAATTAATTTTAGTGAAGGCTCCATCCCTCTAGCTCTTCCCATTCTCGAGATATGAATTTTTAAATTAATTAATTTTATCGAAAAAACAACCGTGTGTTTACCATAAGGAAAAAATATTTTTTTGGGAGTATTATGTTTAAACCACGCTCCAAAAAATTGACTCAATTTGATAGAGAATTTGACGCTTAATATAAATATGGAAGTCCCATTTTAATATTTCTAATAGGGGAGGAGTTACAGCTGTTCAAGTTTCTGAATTTTTCAACATTTACAA
Organism: Nanhermannia elegantula; assembly: GCA_034699485.1. Lineage (NCBI taxonomy): Eukaryota > Metazoa > Arthropoda > Arachnida > Sarcoptiformes > Nanhermanniidae > Nanhermannia > Nanhermannia elegantula. The sequence continues at coordinate 1,838 of JAQGCH010001617.1, read as the reverse complement.
AGCTCTAGCACCGCCCCTATTATAGATATTGAAGTGAAATTTTCATATCCTTATTCAGCATTAAATTCTCTACAAAATAACATAAATTAAATGGGCGTGGCTTAAATTTTACAAAGTGGGCGTTTCTACGTCAACATCACGTGTTGCTGCGTGTTAGGACAAAATATTAAGATTTTAAAATAATCTACTCGTTATGAGCTTTAAAATGAGCCCTTATTCATTGCATTATTCAACAGGGAAAGTATCCAAATTAATTTTCGAAAATAACATTTTCTTCCATAGAGCCCATTATAAAAAAAATTTTCTAAGTTAAAAATTTCTATTTTCCATTTCTATTTCTATTGAGCCATGGGATATTTATCTAATCTAACCCAATCTCTAAATCAACATTTTACTTATTTATTTCAGCATTTTATAAAATAAATGATATAAAAATTGCAAAAAAATTCATCTATAAATTAAAAATAATCATAAAATATATAATATTGTGCTATAATTTAGTTAATCCTAAAAATATCTATAATAAAGAGTAGTGCTATTTGAGTTAACTTTAACATTAAAGTTAAACTTAAATTAATTTGAGTTAAAGTTAAAGTTATACTCTAACTTAAACTCACTTTAAATGAAAAAATTATAAAAACTTTAACTTTAACTCACTTTAAAGTTAAATTTTTTTTGAAATAACTCTAACTTTAACTTTAACTTTGATTAGAATTCAAGTGAAAGTTGATTTACTCCCACTTCCCCGTATTTCATTTCCCCCTATTTTCATTTCGCAGTATTTTCATTTCCCCGTATTCCAGTTCCCCGTATTTCATTTCTCCGTATTTCACAAAGAAAAAAACGTTCTCATCAGCCAGCTCCCTAAAGAGAGGAAATCTCACTAAACCCCATGTGAAACTAGTGAGATTTTTACAGGATTAACTCCGTGTCGGCGTGGGCGAACGCGTCGGACCATAGGGCTGTTAAAAAACAGTGAATTTGTGGCCAACAAATTTCAGAAAAAACAGCCACATCTGGGGTTCGATCTCAGATCCTTCGATCCGGAGTCGAAACCATAGCGTGTTGCGCCACTCTCCCCCAAAAAAATTTATTTTTCACAAAGAAAATGTTTTTAAATAAAAAAAATTCAAAGTAAATTTTACAAAAAATGCTTGTTTAGAAAGATTTAAAAAAAAATATTCTGCACGTTATAGTATGAACATAACCTGTGTAAACATCTATTTAGGTTTTGAATTAAGGTCAAGATCATACTTGGGCAAGCTCCGAACCTTTAGGGGGGTTCATTTCAAGATTTCACGTAAATCAAAAGGGGTGGTAATAGCTCATCGTTTTTATTAGAAAATATTTTGTCAAAAACGTTTTCCCGCCAAAAAAAATTTTCGCGTCAAAATTTTTTAAAAGATTTCTCTTTTTTTAGAGTATCATTAAACATAATATATTTTAGTGCAATTGTTTGATGCATTAAATCATAAATAAAATTAAAAACCAATAAAAAAATTAATTTTAACAAAACTTAAATTCTAATCAAAATCAATGGGGAATAAAAGGATATTTTCTCAATTTTTCAGAAAATATCAAAAGGGTGACCAAGGGATACATTTTGGGAAACTGAAAAAAAACCAAACCCTCTGCCCAGATATGGTCAAGATATTATTTTCTATTAAATGTTTTATAAATATCAATTTTAAAAATTAACACGTTTGAGATGTGCGTTTTTGGTTAACAATTAAAATAAATCATTTGTTGATTATAAGTAATTGTATTTTAAAAAAGAAATTTAAAAAAATTACACACAGACAGACAGACAGACAGACAGACAGACACACACACACACC
>JAQGCH010001616.1:0-15038 GCA_034699485.1 Nanhermannia elegantula | reverse complement strand
CTTCAGGTATTATGCAATTCCCAAGTGAATAACTTCCTGAGATTTACAGCACTTGTACCAAAATTATAATTTTTTTCACATTACTCTCAATGAAAATGAATATTCTTTATCATTATAATAGCAGTAACGATAATGAATACAAAATATATATAATTATCCTTTGAGATGTTTTAACATAAGAATAGTTCCAGAATTAAGCTATTTATTAATCGATTTCTTCAACTATCACTGCTTTCTAAGCCGCGAATGTCTGAGAAATTATATAACTTTTATTACACTTACAGTCAAATGCAAATAAATCTGAGGCTATACTCAGGCTATACTTTCTGTACCTCCTATAAACAGTGATGCAGTGCTCTAGCATTTGGTGCGGGTGGCAAAGCGTCAACACCAAGCACTCTGATTCTTAACCAGAATTTTTATTAACCTAAACTTTTCTCTTTTAGGTTATGTTAACTTTTAGGTTAACTTTTCTCATTACGTGACACTTAACTAATTTACCGGTATAATGCAATTTTTATAATATTAATAAAGTAGACTATGCATTATTGGAGCGCGCGTTAGCATTGTATGGGGTGATTGATAAGTCCCTTTACATTGAGATAGATTTTTATTATTGAAATGCGTGCTTTGCTTAGTAAATAGAATACGCTTTCGGTTTATTAAAATTTATAATTACAGAAATCATATTTAATAAAAATAACAAAAACCGAAAGCGTATTCTAATTAAACGCAAAGCACGCGCTTCAATAATACAAAGTCTATTTCAGTGTAAAGGGATTTATGAATCACCCTTTACTACCGGCGGCAAAATTATTTGTTAAACTTCGCGCTCAAAAACAACTATAACCAATAGAACTGTATCATTAAGGGAACATAGAACGCGATTCGTTACATACACTATTTCAGGGGAGCGAAAATGTTAGATTCAACAAATAATTTTGCCGTCGATAGTACAGTATACTATAAACTCTGATGACGTCCGTAAAATAGACTTATGCCCAATAGTTGAAAATAAAGATAAAATAAATTCTGAATTTTATTTCATTTTTACTGATAAACTCTGATGAATGCTGTTTTGATAGACTAATTGAATTGATAAAAACATTCACTTTTACACACATCAGTCAAATAGTGAAATGTTAATTAAAATAAAAATTACGGTCTGTGCATAATGTGCTTAATAAAAATACATAGTTCGGCGTATAGTAAAAGTCGATTTCTGCGTAAGCGATAAACCGAAGGATTTTTTAAAAATTCGGCATATAATTTAAACACAGCAATAAATAAACCTTATTCAAAAATATGTTTACTTTTATAAGTAGTCATATTTTTTGATCATTACTCACAATAAGCATAAATGTAAATCTGAAGTTTAATATGGGAAAGTCATATGAAATAAGAAAATCAAATAATCCATTATGTTAATTTACTGTGTATTTAAGGTCAGTTTTGCATACAGGCTCTTCAGGTTCAAGCAGGGTTACCACCTGTCCAGTTTTGCTGTGTGCCGTCCGGGTGGCAGACGAGAGGTCCGACCGGACTATACATGTCCTGTTTTTGACCAAAAACTCAATCAAAAGTTGTATTACAAGGTATTTCAATCGTAAAATTTTTCAATAAATAATTTTTTTTTTTGTTAAAGATAATGAACAAATTATAAGAGCAGCAAAATCTAATACTAAATATATCTTCAAATTGAACTAATATCATTTTATCTTTAAATCGAATAAAACAAGGCTGACAGAATTATAGAACTCGCATTATATTTATTATTGAAAGATTTCTTTATTATTAACACAAATATTTCAAAAGTAAAAAGCGTATACTGTACTACCAAAAACTCTTAAAACGAGCATTTTATTAAGGTATATACTTTTGTGTAAAGCATAAGTTATATCTTTGCCAACTGTACAGCTTTATATACAGGTATTTCATTATGAAAAATAATTTTTCATCTTATTATTGGTTGAGTTCAATTTTTTGAGTACAGCTCTTATAAATATTAACTTTAAGCTGCTATACGTGAAAGTATATATTTTAAAGTGAGAGTTTTCAAAGAAATAGGTAGTATTATTGCAAGAAAACTTCTAATTTTAATTGTTCGTTCATAAAAGTCCTTCTTTTGAAAAAATAATTGAATTAATTAGAAGTTTAATTTTGTAAATTAAGCATTGCTGTTTTAAGTTTAAATTATCATAAAGTAACAATTTAAGGAACCAAGTTTTTAAGTAAAAATGAGATTGTTCTTATGAAATTTAAATGTAACAGAAAATCTTTTCAATTCATTTACTACTAATATAAATAATAAATTTTTTTTGATAAATTAGAACTGACAAAACTTTTCAGAATAGTAAATTTGGATTAAATATTTGTACATTATTTCATTTAACTATATTTATTTTCTGACTTAACAGCAGATATACGGGTATACTTACGTTCACAAATTAAAGCTAATTATTAAGTATTTTTTGAATGAAAGATTTGTATTTTGTAATTTAAGTGACATCAATGTGCTCATTATAAACGTAAAGAATTTTAAACCATTATTTAATTTGATGTGATTTAATTAATGAAAATATATTAAGTTTATTCACATTGTTTTAAAGACCAGCTTTGCTCTATTATTGCCAAGTGCTGTATAGTTATTTTACAAATATTCAATAAGTGAGTTTACTCAATATCTTTCAGTGCATGCATTCAAGGTTTAGGTGATAATAATTAACATTAGAGTCTATATGTAAATGCACAGTACATCGAATTGCGTAAAATATTTAAAATTTATTAAGCTGTCAATTGATTTATGACAAATCGGATCCGTGATATCTGCAACAATTTGCAGTAAAAAACAGGATATGAATTCTCATTACTGTTTATTAAAAGAAATAGCATTGATTTGAAAAAATACTTATATCTTATTTGAGTTGAAGGCCCGTCCGTTAACGCTTTCATCGGTAATTACAATATCACGACTTAACTTTACGGAATTCTCTGTATCGTTAATTTAAATTATAACTGATCTGAGGTTAACTAATATATTTTTCAAATCAATCAACGCCTTATTTTAACTCATTATCTAATATCAATATTTTTTAATTTGAAATTATCGAAACCATATTTCGTAAAAAAATATTTATGTCAACAGAAGGCATATTTTCGAGTAAAAACCCATTGACTGACAGAATTGAACCTAAAAACCTGTAGGCCTGCATTCCATTTAATTTAAAAGTTTATACTATTTGATGAGCAATTCAGACGAGTTTGAATTTTTTTATGTTCTGCTTTTAGCCATATTTTGTGATGTCCTTCATTTTTAACTCCAATAAATGTTTGAATGACATCAAATCTATCTCCAAGCAAATGACCAACTTTTAAGACTTGGCTTCAGGTTAACTATTAATGAAATGAATCATTAATAAAATCAAAGACATTGAATCAAATAATTTAATGATTTTATTTTACGTCAATAAAAGCCTCTGTTATTTATATTCAATGTTATTCAGAACATATGTTAATTTTAAAAAATTTAAAAGTTCACAAGTTCTTAATTCCAACTTATTTCATTTTTAATCATTATTTATTGATAACTGCACAGAACGTTTAAGATAAAGGACTCGTAATTAATTTAAACAACATATTTGCAATTTTATATTACATGTTTTGCCATTAATCAAACTGAATATTAGTATAAAACAATATTCTTATAGGTGTATTATCCAGAAGTTTACTGAAAACTGTTACCCCAGAGAACTCGATTTTAACACAAACAAGTTATTAATCAAACTTATTTTTTATTCTACAAAGACTGGTATGAGTTATAAACTTAGTATCACTTACTCTTATGTAAAGTTATTCTAAATAAATGAAAACTAACTGCTATTTCGAAATTTTCCTTTGATTTTATTTCTTACTAACATATAATTTTTTATAGTAGTAAATGTTAATGTAATTAATTTACTCAAAACAAATCAATCACTAGTTTATAATTATAAAATTGCATAAAAAAGATATTAAATTAAAGGTTTGATAATTTTCAAAATAAATTCTTATAATTAATTCTAATGCATTTGCAAATATTAAAGCTTTGTGGGATTTAAATTACTCTTTACTATTACTCTTTCATTTTGAAGCCTTACTCAAATATTAGTTAAGACATAATATAAGATCAAACGATTAAAACACGAAGGAATGTTTCGCATTAAAGAAATCATTTTAAAAGCAAATAATTATTCTTATCTTTATTAACTTATTTTGTTTATTAGGTTCATTTGATGTTATGTTTATCACAAAAAGGTGCATAAGAGTTAAATAATGAGCAGCGGCTCTAAAAACTATCTTAAACTAAATGAAAAAATCTTTTTACTTAAGATGATGTATCAGTTGCATAGAAAAATTGAGATCTTCATAATAAACTTACGAACTCCACATCTATTGAATATAATAAAGTTTTACTCGTTCATAAAGTTTTAGACTACAGAAATGGTGTAATGAATACAGTTTACAGCAATTAATTAGTCATTTTCTGTACATATACTGTATCATTTACAAGTATATTAATTTTGATGATCAATCATAATCATTAATTAATAGAATCAATCATCAAGAATAGCAGTCAAGATATTGAAATTTTATTATTGATATTTAAATTTGGCTCAAATATTCTACAGCTGTATTCAAAATAGCAATTTGGGAACCTATGCTCTACAGTAGAGGCCGGCAAATGGAAAAATTCAAGCAACCGCTAGACTCTAAACCCGCACCCGCTTATGAATACAATGCGGGCACCCACAAAATGCCCGCATTTAAAAATACTGAATACAATGATTTTATTTAATTTTTTTCAAGTATAACATCCAAATTAGCTTTAATTAAATCAAAATTATATCTGACAAATTCTTTTAGGCTATGCTTTTAATAAATTAAAGATTATATACCGTTTCCCCTAATTGTGTTTGACCTAACGCCGTTTCCCCTAATTTCAAATGCTATGTACTAATTACATATTACTAATTACTAATTACATCGTAAAATTACATGAAAAATGAAAATTATAAAATACTTGTAATAATTTATTTAGCTCATTAATATTTATTGAATAAAAGATATGAATATTTCCAGAATTACAAATTATGCTTTTAATTATAAAAATTTAAATAAAATAAAGTAAAAAATAATGAGGAATTGAGCCATATAAATTCATATAATTTATCAATCATTTATAAAAGTGTATCCAGAAATTCTAATATAGAGCTCGTTTGATTATTATATGATTCTGTGATTCTTTGAATTTTTTTTATTAAGTTTCAATTTCTTGAGAAGTGTGCCAGCATCAAGCTGGAGAATTTTGTTTTCAAAATTTTTCTGTTTATTTTTGAGAATTTTTATAAATTCATAAAAATATATTTACATATCTTTCATTCAATAAATATTAATTAGCTCAATAAATGATTATTTAATAATTTTCATTTTTATTATTAGAGAATACCGTATTATAGCATATAAAATATAAAAATTTGAAATTAGGGGAAACAGCGTTCGGGCAAACGGCTTTAGGGGAAACGGTAAGACACCAAATTAAACGTTTTTCTTCTATTATTTGTCTCAAAAATTCTTTTACATCGGCTTTACCAGCATTGACAAGTATTACCTTTGTGTTAGATGTGAAATAATCGTTAATTTTTGATTTTCATATTAATATATTTTGATTTATATGAAAAACACTTTCAATTATCTATTGTTTGATCCATTAATAAAATTTATTTAAATTCAATAATCACATAAATAATTAAAATAATATTTAATGATATTAAAACAGATTTATAGTTTTCAAAATTTGAATAGAGTTTTCTCAGCAATTGTGTCAATTGAAGTGCTACAGTCAGTATCTTTTATTCGAAGTTTATACTCAACAACTATAACAACTTATTACAGTTAAAAATTATTTTTTTAAGAATGCGGGTTTTCATAGCAAAATTTCTGCTAACCGCACCCGCAAAACTTAGCATCCTCATCCCACCTTCCCCGGCAAAATCATGTGGGTACCCGCATGAAACCGCGGGTGCAGATGTGAAATGCCAGCCTCTACTCTAAAGTAAGACTTTTCAATCTTTTTTGATCTGTGGTTCCCTAAGACAGATTTGAAGTGGACCCCCTCCTACCCATAGAAGATAATGTTAATTTTTCATGTTTGTTAAGCCTTAATTTATTGCTTAATTAGTTTTCGGGGTTATATTAATCAAGAATACAGTAATAAGACTACAATATAAATTACATAAATAAGTTTGGGTTAAAATTTTTCAGAAAAAATTAAATTAAAATATAAGAAAAAGTAATTCAAATAGAATTTTACTTTAGTAGGAATAGCGTTTAGTAAATGAATGGATGGAATTTTACTAAACACTGTAGTAAATAGCATCGATCCGAAATCTTGAGCTTCAAGCTCAGCTTAACTCAAAGCTCAGCTCAGCTCAGAGCTAGCTTAAGCTCGAAGATAGCTTATGTTAGGTTAGGTTATGCTATTCACTAGTCTAAAACATTAACATCAATTTTAGAATAATGCAAATAATTCAGATTATATATGATTTGAAATGTGCATAAGTAAAGCGTATAAAATAAATTTGCGCCGTAATAGTAATAGAATTTCAATTTATTGTAAAAATGACTCTCATTTTTATCTTAAAATGCGTGTCTATCTTATAAGTTGTTTAAGTCTAGTTTGAAATCATTTCTTGAAATGAGTATAAATTATTGATAAATAGATAAGGGTTACTGTTTCAGTTATTTTGTTCCATGTTTTAGCTTTAATTAATATTAAATCAGACTATGAATGAAATAAGCTTTGAATACAAATGAATAAATAGTTGATTAAGCCATTGTAATTGCCGCATAGAAAGGCTTGAATGGCAAACCTTTTGTGGCAGACAAACTGGTTTACAAATAAAAACAAAATCTATTAGACCTTTAAGCATAAAAATTGATAAGAAATACTTTTCAAAAGAAACTCCTCAAACCTCAATTGAAAACCTAGAATGAAAACAATGAAATTAAGACATAATTAAGTAATGAATTTCTGGATCAATGATATAATATTTTAAGGACAAGTGATTCGATGGTATTTTATTATACTTGTAATTATTCGTTTGTATTCATTACAATAAATAATTTGAAGTATTATACGTTAATTGATTCCATTTACAATACAAATCGATATTAACAAAACTATTTTTTTTAAATGTTGATATTTTTGTAATGTTTCATTTTTTTAATTAAAAAAGTCATTGCTTTAAATATTTCACTTATTACTATAATTTATCAATTTATATACTTATACAATTGTAACATTAATCAATCAATAATTTGCTTAAACATATTCCATTGTATGTTTTACTAATTAAATGAATTCTCGAAATCTTGAACCATTTGCATGTCTGGGATCAGAGGCCTAAGTCTAACTCATACACATTAATCAGTAAGCCTGAATCTGAGCCTCAGGTTCTAAAAGAGGTACTGAAAGTGGGCATAAGAAACTGTAAAAAAGTATTAAAATATCAATTTAAACATTTCTTTGAAATGTGTACAGTCGGTTTCAAAACTCACTGACATGATTTTTTGTAGTTTTATACTTAGTCAAAATTAATGCATTTTCATCAATTTTTTTTTGAATGTAGTAGAAGTTGGGAAAAACATTGTAGTGAGACAGCGTTCAAATTTCTTATAAGGTAAGTAATTTTGATGAAAATCCATTAATTTTTACTAGTAAAAAACTCAAAAAACCATGTCGAAGAGTTTTAAAACCGACTGTATTTGTATAACTGTCTCGGAAGGTTGGCCTGAGACATAACTTATTTACAAAATAATGTTAGAATTGACAAGTGAGTACTACAATTAAATACATTAAGGGCTCAAAAATTATTTATTATAATCATTATAATTAAGCTTATAATAAACTACACTTTCAAAATATAGTCCATATTTGATTGAATATTATATTGAATAGAAAGCAATTTGTCCCAAAGAAATTATAAATCAGTAAATTATTAAACAGAAACAAAGACAAAATGTTAAATTAATACATAAATGGACAACAGATGCAAATAAATTTAAAAATTGACAAAAAGTTTGCATTAACTCACATTAATTGTAATAAAAACTTCAGGTACCTGTTTCCCATTGAAATACCCTCTGAGTGATATCAGAAGACCATCAATTTTAGACGTAAATGAGAAATTTTAGGAAAAACTTTAAAAATAATCTTTAGAACAAAGAGTTCACTAAATCGTTGAAATGATTTTTTTATCAATTTTATTGTCAATTTTGCTTCATCTGTAGATTTTATTCAATATTATATTCCGATCTGTATTTCTCGCAAAATTGAATTATAAATGAGTTTATAAAGTTTGATAATTGATATATTGGTTATCTTTAATCATTTCATTTACAGCTTTCATTAAACTTTTATTTGCTTTTTTTAATAAACAAAAAGACAAAAACTATAACAGAACTAATAACAAAATTATATATTAAGCTAATTATTTCTAATAAGTCAAAGCAAACTATTCTTCTTCTGCCAATACTGCTTCATATTCAATGCAACTCATTATATACTAATATAATATTTATAATAAGAAATTGAATTTTTTAATATTTATAATTTTGAGAAGCACACACACACACACACACACACACACACACAAGATCATCACCACACAGGTTGCACACCCTAATGCAGGTACTGTATTCTTAATTTAATCTTATTGAATGAGAATAAAAAAGTAGCAACTGATTGAACAAATTGAATGAACATTTGTTGATATCTGAATTAGAACTATTAAAACTGGGATCTGCTGAAAGATAAAATGCAAAAAAATATAACTCCAAAGCCACAGTTTTCTTAGTTTTCTTGTCACTGTAATCTGATTCAACCTATTTTTTAATATTTATAAGTAATATGTGTACAATTTTAAAAATTTTTGCAGTAATAGTTTTATAAATACTTGAATTAAATCATCAGAATTAAAAGTAAGTTAAGAGGAGTTCAAGGAAACGATATGATAACTGCTCAGATTTTTACTAACGATTTATAAGTTAACAGTTTTAGCTCAAAGATTAACTAAATAATGACTCAATTAAATGGCAAAATCGAAAGTCTTATGGATTGTCGAATGTCTTAATTTTTGATCTTATTATAAATACAATGCATAAACTCATAAAACAAATTAATAAATTGAAAAAAATTCAAGAATTTGATTTTAAAAATCTATAGATCTTGAGTACTCAAACTCCAGTTTAATTCCGCTAAAACTAGTTAATTAAAAATATTAGTCACGAGCGCTAATTCTTAATCACCTAATTAGTAAAAATTCATATTTTCAAAAGATTGCATTTTATTTATTTGAGGACATCTGGAATCTGATTGATATTTATATTAGTCTACGATTTGACATATTAACTCTCAGATACTATAATGTAGTAAACTTGTAAATCGGGTGAAATTCAATTCACTCTCGACATAAGCCTTATATTTTACCAAAAAAAATTTTTGAATTGAGAAAAATGCTTCTCAAAGTCCTTTAAGCTAAAGTTAATAATGCATTTATATAATGCATAGCTGAATAATTATAATTTTTTAAAATTTTCTTTCGTTTCATACATCAAAAAGAAAGGTCTAGTCATGGGTTTGGGTAATTATGGGTATAGGTCTAGAAAACCAAAAGTCCACTTTTGATTAAATGATGGAATCATCACTTTTATATTCTATTGAGCTAACGGTGGTTTAAAATATATAAAATCATTGAATTACAGGTTTAAAAAAATTTCGACAAAAGTTTATCTTTAATTATAAGTTATTGATCTAATGACATAATCTATTGAAAGTTTGAGATATTTCATGATAGCAAAAAAAAATAATTCAAAGAAATTATAATTTTGTTTAACATGGTTTACAATTACAACCGAAATGATCAAATATCTTGTAAACTTAATTATATGCTTGTGTATGGTACTTTACTCATTGTATGGCAGACATTGCAGATAAGATTCCAAAATGAAAGCATAAAGAAATAGCAACCTTGATTGTAATGATTTTTGTCGAGTTTGAATCTTCAAAAAAATCTTCAAATACAGTATATTGTTTTCAATAAGATTTTTTCTATCATCAAATGATTTCAAGGCTATAACTATTTTCATGACAATTGTAGCCTCAAATTGCTATCAATAAGAATGTTCAAAAGTGATAAGAGAGAAAAGATTTTGATAATAATCCATCATATAATGATTTTACAATTAACTCAAAGTACAAATAGTATTCAATTTAAAGTAGTAAAAAATTTTCTAAAATCTCTTGCATACAAACTTAAGGCTAGTTTTTCTCATATTAATTTATAAATTTTCCCATTTATTAATGGCTATTTAAAGATCATTAGAACACTGTATAACTATTAGGATTGTTACTCAACACTCAAGCGTCTAACCTAAGTCTTAGAACAAAATTTTTCTTTTAATTTTAAAAATAAAGTATAAAAGTTTTATTAATATATGAATAGAAGATATGCTAATTTTTGCAGTATATCAACTTTTATACAAAAATCAACGATTTGTTATTTAAAAAATGGACATAGATTTGCAAACATTATCGCATATTTGTTAAAAGAAACAAATTTTTTGTAAAAAAATTGGTCCAACTCATGAAATTGATTTCATTTTGAAGAGCCCGAGTGTCTGCCTCATTGACAATTACTGATAAATAATAAAAATACAAAAGTTTAAAAACCAGATAATTATATCTTTAGCTTATTATTTAAATTGCAATAAAGCTGTGAAAAACGAAATTTCAATGACTTTTCTAAGAAGAAGAAGAATAATAACTTCAATTAATCCCAATTAGAATAGAGTGTTTCGTTAGAAAATAATGAAATAAAGGAATTCAACCGAAGAATAGAAAATTATCTTCAGTTGTCATTTATTATAAAAAGACACGATAATCGAAAGTAATTAAAAACTTATTAGGATTTTTATATAGAAAAGTAGTTTTTAATCGATTTAATAACTTATTGTTAAAATAGAATTAAACTTTAATAATAGAAAAAATATTAAATTATAAGTGAAAAAGTAATACTAAATTGTTTGACTCGCACACAAACTCACTTTTCGAAAGCAATAATTTCTTTTTACTTACTGAATAATTATCAGCTGAATAGCTTGCGGCGGATTCTTCACAAGACAAGGAAGTATGTATTTACAGGCGATTCACTGCTAAACTTGCAAAACTCAAAAACTAAACCTAACTTTTCTCCAAAGTCTCACTACAAGGCGAGTGGGCAGGGATTAAACTTATGGTAGACAACTATCCAACTAAAACCACTTTTCTTAATAGTTGGAACTGACTGTGTTGCTGATCACTATATAATATCAATTAATAGTGAAAGTTGTCTTTCTCTCTATCTTTCTTTCTCTCTGTTTCGAAGTAAAAATATTTTTAAGTTATTTAAATATTAAATTTTTGGTAAAAAGTGTCTTTTTTAGTTTGTGTGAATCAAAGTTTATTTGTGTAACAATTTTTTTAGTGTTGTACTGAGTTTTTTTCCATAGTTTCTTAATATTTCATACGAAAAGCCACACTTCAAGTTTTAATTTTATAACAACTTGTATTTTTTGTGTCAACCATGTGGTCGATTCGCATATCTCACAATATAAATAATGTTTAGTTCACTTTTACTTTTCCCATTCAGATTTGAGGTGAGTTCGAGACCTATTATTTCTTAATACTATGTTTTTATTGTTAATGCTCATGTCTATTATGCTCTTATTGCTCACTAAGCATTTTGTGTGTCAGTTGTGAATTGTGGGTAATGTTTATCATTGACTGACAACTTTGATATGCAGGAAAAGCTATAATTATATTATGTGATTGACTTTTCTGTTTAAAATATTCATTACCTTTATTAATGAAAAATATTGAGTCTCTAGAAATGTAATAATACCTGTACTGTAAGTGAAAGTAATTTTTTTAAGAGTAATAATAATTCAATAATTCCTTTTTTATTACGGGAACTTAAGATTAAACGAAGATAAACAGTGTATTTTAATGCATTTCAAAAAACCGGACTTAAAGTGGGTTACTCTCAGAAATTTTTGATTTCGAATGAGAGTTCGGTACTAGTGTTGTATTTATCTAATGTATAGTTTTGCAAAAAATATTTTTCAGTCTTTTAACTTGAAAGAAAAATTCCATTGCATTAAGTTGACAGTTGTTTACAACAAGAAAGAGTTAAATAGAAGTATAGACTTTGGTTTAAATATTAACTAATTATTCTGTTTTGACAAACGCATAGATAATATTTTTATTAATTTTACATTTCACTTGAGATCTCTTTTCACATTATGGTGTTTTGCAATCAAACTCATCAATAATACAATAATAAATCATAAAAAATTATATTTAGCAGCACTTAATATTGCACATAAATGTACTGTAAGTTATTATTGCTTCTTATTGTAAACAGTAAACAGTATGTGATTTTCAACAATGCAATGAGACTGCAATGATGTGAGACTGCAATGAAAGTAAAATTTTTAAAAATCAAATTCAGGAAGAAGAGGAAATTATAGATTAATCGATACAACACTAATTGTATTTATAAATCTTTTATACAGTATTTGACTTTAACAGTTCTTATTGAGTGCTGTTATTCTCATTGTGCAGAACAATGTTATGTTCAGCAAGTTTTTCAAAACTTACGCATAATACAGAAAATTTACTTTTATATGAAGGAATGCATAGAATTTGCGGCAATAAAATGATTTTGATGATTTTTTATTAATTAGTTAAAACACATATTATATTGAAAGTGGCACACATTGCATGCCCTAAAACTAATAAAATGTGCCTCATTTAGAGTATAGCAAAGGAATTACTGCTCTAGTGATAAATCTAGTTATTATTGTAATAAATCAAATGAAATATACATTATATTGAATATTGATTCATATATACTATAATGTTTTCAGTTTATAACACGGTTAGAATATAAGTTACAAAAGTAATTAATATTTGATGAACTCATGAAAGGTGAAAAGCATCAGATATAAGTCGTCTTAATCAATGAAATAAAAGTTTATTTGCTTTCCTTTATTAGTGATAAAAGAAATTTCTAAATAAAATGATTGATAATTTAATAAATTTTTTCCTTCATAAAAATTGATGGAATAGTACTTGAACTTTATGTTGAAACGAATTCAAATATTTCTTTAAGGCTTTAACTGATGTTATGCTGGAAAATATTATTCCCAATAATTTTATTGCTCGTATATTTGTATTACGTAATAATAATAAAGTAGTTCATTAAAAAAAACTTTTTCATAATACTCAATGAGTATTGAGAGCTTATTCAACAATATCTCTAATTCGTGATAAAATTTTTCATAAGCATCCGTTATGTTTCCTAAATTCCTATACTTTATGCTTTATTTATATGTTTTGCTGTTGTAGTTCATTGCGATAATTCATCAAAACCATGTTTGAATAGTGCGCAAAGAAAATAACATTAAAGGTATTTTATGAATCTTTAAGCGAAGCGATAACAATATAACTTAAACTTGAAATAATAGCTGAATAAATATTTGCTTTGAGTGCCGTAATGAGAACTAATTTTCTAAATAGATTTCATAATTTCTATGACTAACGATTTGTATCAATTTTATTGAAAAATACTGTAATTTTGTTCATGAGTTGACTTGAATGCCAGTTAATAATTTGGCGAAATTGACATCAAGAAAATCCATTATAGACTAAGTTTATATTTAATTAAAAACTCAAATTTTATCCTGAACTTAATTAATTAAAAATTTTTAAGATAAAACTGCTGAATAATTTACGTCAATTAATTTTTGATGTGTTTTTACGTATTATAAACACAAGACTTCTTTAGCAAATCTTATTTCAAGGTATAAAAATTTTTTCATATAAATGATTTTTAAGGGAAAAAATTGAGCAATAGTTGAACACAATCTTAAATCGAAGAATTTGCAAAATTTGAAAATTTTTAATATTTGACTGAAGATCTTTGCAGAATCTATTTATTAATGTATTTCAAGGTATTTCTCAAATTTATAACTTTTCTTTTGATTATTTATATTCATTATTTTATTGCTTATAAGGAATACTAAAGTAGTTTATTATTTTACTACTTCTCTATAATTTTCTATTCAATTTGATTTCTTGAAAAAACACTTCAAAGTATATAATAAATTCTCAAGAATTTACTTTTCATACTTATATAACCATTGATTTGCAATAGTTTAATAATAATAATAAAAAACATAATTATGATAATACTTTCATAAATTTAGTTCAAAAACTTAGTTTGTTCTGAGTTTGTTCAGCTTCTATACAAAGGTTGCATAAAATTATAAAAAATTAATTGCTAAACAAAATTCAAAGTCATTTGTTTTGAGACCAAAATTATAAATTATTTAATGGATTACAATATCTTACAGTTAGTGGAAAATTCTAATCGTATTGCTTATTAGAAACTTACTCAATACTGACTTTATTACTGTCGAACGAATGCCTTGATCTTTAACACTAAATATATTATTGAATATTATATTATATTATATTATACTCATCGCTATTATAATGAGAATAAACAATTTGTAAGTTATCGCTGAAAATATCAATCAATGAGAATTGAAATATTATTTTATTTTCAACTCAAAAACATTCAATTGTTAGTGAAATAGCAGTCATTTTTGTTAATAATTGATACTTAAGAGTTATTAGTGGCCATCAAATTTTTTATTGGCTCTTCCGTAGAATCAAATACTTTGTGAATAGCATAAAAATAGTACACACGTTTTCAAAACTCCCCTGCATCGTTTTTGGGGGTATTTTAATAGTAAAAATTGATGGATTTTGATAAAATTTTTTTGAATATACTAAATGTTGGAACGGACATTGTAGTAAATTGGAGTTGAAGTTTCTTATAAGGTAGGTAAATTATTCATGTAAATTCTCTCAGAAAAATTGAGTGATAATTTTT
>JAQGCH010001615.1:0-15042 GCA_034699485.1 Nanhermannia elegantula | reverse complement strand
TAAAGTCCTGACCACTAAAGTAAACCCTTACCAAAAAACTTATTTTAACCGATTTCCGGGAACCTGAATTATAATACTGTATTATAGATTGAGTATTCGTCCTGAATATTGGTCATATGTTAACACAATTTCGTTTGACATTTTCAAGTCAAGTAAACGTTATGGTAATTATTAGTTTATGAATACAACTGATGTTATGCTGCTATAGAAATCATTTCTTTTCAATTTTGTATGAATTCTCAATAATTGTGTCAAGAAATGAAATCTACAGATAAAAGAGATTTGAATTGATCTCAATTTGTTTAGTAATGAAAAGTTATTAAAAATAGAATATGAGATGCTTTCTCTTTTCTGCCCCCCCCCCCCCTCTGGTTTAGGTCAGAGTTGGTCTGTGTTTTAGACCAGTGCGTTTATAGGGAAGGCCCTATTATTAGAGCTTAAATTAATCTTATATTTCATTCCTTTGTATGAAACACTTAATCATAACTCTGAGAATTTACAATAAACATCTATTATTCAGCTTTAAGGAATATATACATAGATTTGCACACATTATCAAAATGCTTAAATATTTACATAACACTGAACTATGAAAATTTTAAAATATGAATTTTCAACAATTTATTAAAAAATTAGTGTTTAAACAGCAATTGAAATATTAGCTCATATTAATAGTCATTATTGTTTTAATACAATTAAATCAATATTATTCATCAGAAATGAATAAAATGTTCAAAATGACAAAATACAATACTCTTGAAAATCTATATAATACTAATCAGATACAAACAAGTTATAAAAATAACTATAAGTTAAAATAGAGTTAAACAATTAGTTGAATCATCAGTTAGTTTCTTATATTAATTAAACCAGTTTTATACCAATATATGAAGAATTTTAGCTGAAAAATATTGTTTATTAAAATGAAAATTCGGGGAAAGAGGACATAATGATGACATCGTTTTCATAATACAGGTTTCATCAAATGAATTTTTTTAATATTTTTATTTTGTTTATCAAAAATTTGTTTAAAAATATAACTTTAATGAATTTTATTTAAAGTATATTAAATAAAACTTATAATAATAAAATCAATAATGAATAGTGAAGAACACAAGAGAACCTAGTCCAAGCTGAAGTTCGTATGTTTCAATGGTGTCTTACCGTTTCCCTAAAGCCGTTTGCCCGAAATTTTTTTTTGCTCGAACGCCGTTTTCCCTAATTTATTTTTCTACAGAATATTTTAAAATTCCCATTTTACTGAGTTGGTATATACTAAAACTAGACGGGCGTAACCTACTTGTGACAGACGATAGAACTAGACATAGCTGCGAGACCCTAAGTGCCAAGCTTTCATGCATTATAACTTAGCAGGGTATACTAGCATAGAGCAAGTCATTTTAAATAATTTTCAGGTAATTTGAAGTAAATTCACCTATTAATTAAAATTAGGAGAAACGGAATTAGGGGGAACGGTATGTAATCGTTTCAATATAAGCTTAAGCTCATGAAAGTGTTTCCCTTATATTAATTGCATTAAATTAGTATTGTTTCAATTTCAATTTTTTATTTCAGTTTCAGCTTTGGAAAAATTTAAGTTTCAGTTTCGTTTTTGTGAAATTGTTTCATTTTCAGTTTCAAAAACTGAAACCGTATTATAATTTCATTTATAGTTCTCTGAATTGAAACAACGCTACATTAAAAAACCTTTTCATAAATTCAATGCTTAAGCTGAACCTTATGTTCATCACTTATAATAAAAAAAGTATTACTTCATTTCATTCAATTTTTATTTTTATTTTATTACTTTCTCAAGAAATAATATTAAAAAGTTAGTATATTTTTACTAGAATAGAAACAAAACTCTTCATATTTTGTAGATCTGTTAGAATAGCGTCTACTTTAATAAAAGAATTCAATTAATTTTTTAATAAAATTTCATAACCTTATAAAACATAAATCTATTAAAAGGTATTCCTATTTACAATTTTTGTTAGTGCTGTCAATCATTCAGCTTAGTAAAAGAAAATGAGATCACTATTTGTATGCATGTAAAAAAAGTTAAATATAATATCTCATAAGTTTTAGTTATAATTGACATATCAATAATATCTATTAGCCTTGATATTTCTTTTTTTCCAATAACAAGTTCGATAAAGAATTTGCATATTCTTGAATGGGATATCTAGTGTTCAAATAAAGTGATAATTAAGTCTAAATGAGAACTTTCTTTATTCATAATTATTGATAGTAAGTTATATACCGGTATAATATATTTCAAAAGTTAGAAATAAAAATTACTAATGAAAGCGAAACCTATTTCGAAACTTAATGAAAGTTCTCCTTATTTAAGAGCATCTCTTAATTCACAATGAACTTAATCGAGAATCGATTCTATAAGAAAATATTAAATTCATGCGCACTCAATAGTAAGGAAGCGCAAGAGAATTGCTTGGACTATATGTAGATCACATTCAAAAATCATCTCTAAAAGGTTTTATTTAAACTAAAATTGCAACTCATAAGTCAGCACATTCTACATCACGTACTTTTCTAATTTAGTTTAATTATTAGACTTGAATTAAATAAATTTATTATTATTAAAATATTGGAGACAGTGAATGACAACTCGCCATAACATTAACCGAATACCGAGCAGAGAATTATACGAGACATTGGTGATGGAATTTCAGACAAAGAACGGCTTAAATGATCAGGTTATCAATTTTGGAACCGGTAAGAAATTTAAAATTATTTTATAATACTAATGATATTAATAATGCTTTAGAAAAATTTATTCACATCAGTAACATATATAAAAATCTGTATTTTGCTGATGATTTTCAAATTTATTTTTATTTACATTTTCAAAACAATGATATATTAAATTTAAAGCATGATTTTGTAATTAAACATATGTTTATTATTACGTTGGTGTTACCATGCGTATCAAATTATAAAAAATTTATAAAATATAATTTGTCTAATGAAGTTTTATGCGTATACCTTTCAAAACTTATTGATTGATTGCTTTTTTATTACAAGTCCTATATTTGATATATTTAAACGAATTTATATGTCTGCACTTATTTAGCATTATATATAAATCTGCGATAATTGTTTTGCTTATTTTTTAACTTAAAATTTTATTTTACTCCTTGATCAGCATCTTTTCATTTATAGATTTATGTTTCAAATTAAAAAGCTATCCATATATTAATATTATTTAGTTTGAGTAGAAGTTTTAAAGTCTCCCTAAATGCCACTTTTCTGTACTACATGTAAAATTTTATTATATACTGCATATAAGTTGATTTTATGGGTTTTAATACAGGTATATTTTTTATAGGTTTTAATTATCCAAAATATAACGGGTTTGATCTTATATTAATTAAATACAATGTAAATAGAATTTTTTTTCTCGGCTAACTATTGGCATCTCTTTTAATAGATTGTGTAACGTATTGTTCTCTCGATAGCACTTTTAAACAAAAAACACTTCAATCTTATAGTAAAAATCTAATAAACTTCAAGGATGATTAATTTGAAATTTGAAAACGAGACGTTAGAAATTCAGGTAAAATTAATGGATCAAAAGTTTTGAAAGTCAAGTTATTAAAAAGTATTGATCATTTACAGTGTTATTCAAAATTAAGTTTTGGTCAAAATATTTTGCTACATAATTGCTATTGTATTTCCTTCGCTGCATAACACTAACTATACTGAATTTAATTAATTAGACAATTGATTGTTTTACTTTGAATATTAAAAACCCAATTCCAAAATTATTAAAATTATCTACAGATAAATTGAAAACATATAATATATAAAAGCCTGCATTTGTTAGTGGTTTTCTGATAAGTACAGTACTATAATTTTTCTCAAAAAATTGTATGCTTTGTCGGTCTTTTGAAAAGAAACAAAATGCTATTCTTAGTATCCTATTATACATTCATAAGATTATTAAACGCAAACTAAGTATTATATTAAATAAACACAAAATTGATCTGACATATAGCATGAGGTTCTCTGAGAAGGATTGATAAAATGTAGTCATAAGACATTTTTATGAAACAGAACTACTGATAATAAATGTAAGAATTGGTTAACTCTATTTTTGAGCTGTCAAACGCTAGTTTAAAAATGATAAACTTCTTGCAACACTTCTATTCATAAAGTTTTGTGAATATTGTTTATAATTTGAATGTTGAGGTATTACAGAATAAACAGTAAGAAAACGTTTACACTTCCATTGTATAATAACTTTATTGATTATCTTTTCATTTTATTTAAATTTTAGTTTAATTTTTTTAAAAATTATTGCTCAAAATTCAAATTATACTAATATTTTATTTATGTTATTGGTCTTTCTTTAAAAAAATCCATTATTCATAATAATTGAAGTTTTTCTCATTTAAAATTTTGCATTGAAATAAAGAACTCAATATTTTTATTATAATTTTATTGAATTAAGTTTAAATTTATGAATTTATTAATCTTTTAAAATTATAATTTATAGCATATGCCATTATCATAACTCATAGCTTATTATACTTTAAAATGATATTTTATAATACAGTAGTCAATGATATTTAAAGTGCTTTAATTACATTTATTTTATATTACTCTTTATAAAAACTACTGAAAAATAAGAAATGATGTTGAAATAGTCTAAACTTTGGGTTGCCAGATCTAGGTGGGCCATTCCCTGGACACGATGCTCAATTTTTAATTTTCTTCTTCTCAAAACTTTTTTGACTTCCTTTGACTGAAACCTAGACTTATCCTTCTTTATCCCGGTTATAGTAACAATTTTAGCCTGAATCGAAACCGGCAAATTCTATTCCAAATCTGGACGTCTGCAACTAAACCTAAATTATCAACTTTTTATTTTTTCATAAATAATTTTTTAAACAAATATATTTTTATATTTTTAATAGTTTTTTGTTAATTGAATAGATAGAAAATACATTTTGATAATAATATAGAGTTTTAGAATCTTTATTTACAATCTGTTGCCATTTGATTAAGTCTGTATTTATTCAATATGTAATTCGTTCATTAATATAACATGTAATAACATCTTAAGACAGCACTTTATTTAAGTGACCCCATCTTTGCCCAGAATTAAATTTAGGTTTTTACAGGTTTTATCTCTTGTTAACACATGGCTAATGCTACTGTTATAGGTAGCGTTGCTAAATTTAATAAAATTTCTTCAGAGCATTAAATTTAATATTAAATTAAATTTTTAGCATAAATTTAAAAATTGTGTGTTATCATCGAAAACAATATGTTTTGCTAAATTTATATCTTATAATCACCATAATTCTGAAGTTATAAATTTAGTCAGTATAACAACAACTCTTTGTTAGCAATTTGACAGCGTTTTTCACATCTTTTTATTAATAAGATAATAAAGAGTCAGCAGCGGTCAGTTCGGTTCTAACGACGATTAGTCTGGTGCTAATTGAAAGTTAAAACTATTTTTGCAAAGTATCAAAAATGAAGATACTGTGCATGATCTCAATTAAAATATACTAAAACCAATAAAAAAGTGTGTAAAATAAATTTAGTCATATAAAAATATTTTGCAACACTAGTCACAGTATTTACTCAAAAAGTTAAAGAAGCGCTGTGACCGGCAATTGTCATTTGCACACAATTCATAATTTTATTATTACTTTATGTCAATTTACTGTACATTTTGAAATATTCTTATACAAAATGATCTGTTCATCAAATTGTGTATATTAAGTATTTAAAAGTCCTATCATATAAAAGCATTGATAAATAATTGATTTATTGTCCCAAATCATCTGCAAATCATTACTATTATTGCATTAACTTATGTCAATGTAATAATAAATTATTCGCTCATATTATGAGTTTGAATTGTTCGATATATAATTTACTGTATTTACTGTATATTGAGTTGGATTTTAGGGACTTACAAAAACATTTGTATATATATTGTATAATACAATACAGAAATATAAAATAGACTGCACATCAATTATTTTATATATTTAGAGTGAGATACCATAAAAAGAGTGGCTAACCTTAATACTAATGCGTGTCTCTATGGTGACTACTCTCGCAACACAAGTTGAAACCTTTTCGTATTCTCAAAGAAAATCGATGAACATTTAAACTTAAATAAGTTTCAGTATACGATCTATATTACCATTAAAAAGCTCTGCATATTTGATGTGCTTTTACCTAAAGATTGAGTGAATTGAATATTTAAATCTTTTTAAAAGTTAGTCACAATCTATATTATATTTGTTTGTTAAGAAGAAATCAGGTATTGTTCACATAAATTGATTAATAATTGTTATTACAAAGATTTAGTATCACTCCTCGCCATCATTTTATATGTTTGTTGTTTATCAGTTGCCTTTTGTGTGTTTTTCTTTTTTAACCATTGATTCGTGTTTTGACGATTGTATAGTTAATACAGGAGTTAATATATTTTAAAATCATGACGACGTACATAATTCATCGATTCTTATCATAACGTTTCTGTCAGTATCAACACGTTTCACATTTTATTTGTTTTAATCCTATAACTTATCGCATAATCCATTCTAATTAAAACCCTTATCTAATAAATTATCATAGATTACGATTAGATAATTATTAATTTCTCTTTATCTTCGTTATTATTAAGTAAGCATTAAATTAATTTGGTGTCTGTCTTACAATTTAAATTGATTCGGATTGACTTCGATTACTTTGTTTCTAGTTTTAAAAGTCTATTACATTTTTACATCAGCTCAAGAATTCGATTCCCATTTGAAAATTATAAGAACCATAACAAATAATTGATTAAAATCAAAATATAACTAATAATTAAGTTAATAATATATGGAAAATATTATTTCAATATGTTTTTGTGCTGTAGAGTAACTTATCAGCAATTGTCATACCGGTCATACCATCACGTGAGTGAATTATTTAAAGAAAGTGCTAACTCTCAAAACGCAAAAAATACTATCAAATTAAAGGTCAATGAGTATTGAAATCATTGCTTTCCATTATTTTTTCTATTAATTATTACAATAAAACTTATAATATAATTATTTAAATATCGTAAAACGATTGTTAAACCATTGATTAAAAATAAATCCCAAAAAGAGATTAAGTGAAGTTAGCACCTCTTCAAATGGCTCACTCATGTTCTGTATCGAGTGTCGTACATCTCGATGTTTTTAATTGTAGGTCTGTAACAATTTTTAAAAATTGTAAAATCTTGTATTTTTCCCATGTCTTGCCCCCCAAACAAAATTTATGGGTACGATACTGTCTGTATCATAGCTTATCAGAAACTTTGCTTCTCAATAAGATTAGTTTTATATTTAACGTGTTTCATGTTTTGCTATTTATACAAATACAGGTACACGTCTCTCAACAAAAATCCGGCACCCCTGGTATTGGGCTTACTCCCCCTTATGTGTTAACGCATAGGGGGGAGTAAGCTCAATACCAGGGGTGCCGGATTTTTGTTGAGAGACGTGTACAGATATTTATTATTAATATAAGGTTTCATTCAGACAAAATAACTTTAGTTGAACTCAAAAATTCTATTAATAAATTCTAAGAATCTCTCGAAAAACCATAAACACTTATAATTAAAAAGATAATTTGGCCTAAGTGTTTTGTGTTGTGATTTTATTTATTTTTTATTACTAGCCTTGAGCTCAACTGATAAATAATTTCAGCCACTAATTAGAAATTTTTTAATGACAACGAGCAATTAAGAACTCACAAGAATATTAATTTCTGTAAAAACTTAGAATAATAGTGTATAGACTTTGTCGAAACTTATTCATTGGGAGGTTTTTAAGTTTTCACCTCTTCAATCAATGAAAACAAAACTGGTTTAAAAATGATACCAAGATATTCTACAAATGCATTTATATTTATACTACAAGTAAAACTCTATTGTAATGTTTATGTATGCCTTAAGAATGAAATAAACGTGTCTTTAAAGTTTAGCTAAATTTCAAAATAAGCCAATTTTTGAAAATAGAGATATAAATTAAGAACTTTTGAAAAACAGAATTAGCATAGATAGTAATAGTAATAAGCCAATCAAGAGAGTAATCTATATGCTGTACTTAAATGAATTTTGAAGTTTGAATAACACTCAAACAAAAATACTCTTAAGGCAAGAATACTGTTGACACGCTCATGCAAGTTATATGCTTTTGATTATATTGGTGTCAACTTTGCATTGCATGATTGATATGATTTGTCAAAACTATTATTCTAAATTAAGATACTGTAACAGCTAATTATTCAGTTATCATTGTGATATATATACTGAATATATCGATAGCTCATTTAGTCGAAAGGGCCATAAATTTCAAAATTCTTTTAAGATATTTGTTAATGAAGGGCCCAAATTACCTCCAGTTTCCCAAAGTCTCAGAGGGCCGACAGTTGCTGATGGCTGGTATAGATTGACCAAAGCTCATGTAGTTTTTACTTTAGACATTTTATACATTATTTGTAATCAAAAGCTTTAATTCACAAATGGTTATTAATTGAATTATGGAGAATTGAATTCTTATTGAAGCTCATATTTTCATTAAACATTAATAATGGACATAAACTATTGTTTATTATTATAATTGAATAAACTCATAAAATTTCATATTTGATAAACACAGATAATCATAAAGCTATCACGTAATAGCTCAATAAATATTTAAAATTATAGTTATCTTTGCAAATAAGTATTTTTTTAATATTATGACATTTATAATTTTAGCAATTGCTTAAAATTCAAATATAAAGTAAAAAAAATCTGACATTTTAGACATATTCAGATAAATTTAAAAACTTAACATTTTATTATTATTCCAATCATCGATCAAAACTTGTGTGCGTTTTATATGATTCCATATATTTCATCACTAATTATAAAAATCGATTAAAGATATTTTATCATTAGTTGAGCCACAATCTCATTAAGATATTTTTATAACCAAACCTAACCTAACAGTGTCTTATATTTAAAAGAGAAGTTCTTTTGAAGAACAAGAATGGAGAAATTGAAAGTTTTGTTGTGCTGTCAGATCTAAGTTATTTATTAATCAAAATAATCAATTAATCTTTGGAGACAATATTTAATAAACACATTCACTTATTAATTTACTTAAGAATATATTTTTCATTTCATTCATCAAATTATTATTTGTCAGTAAAATGTGTGAAATTTTTAATAATGTAAATGTTTTGCATTAAAGACTAAGTGAATACTTTTAAATAGACTCATAATTGGAAGAATTGACTAAACGAACCGCAAGATCGAAAGGACATACATTTTTATGTATGTATGTATTAGTATTTAAACAACTTGACAATTATATAATAGTGCAGTACAAATATGCAATGCAGTGCACCCACACTTTCGGTCTCGATCTTGTGGTTCATTTAGTCATCTCTTTATTGGAATGCCTTGAGCTCTATCACAGAAATTTATTGCCGTTTATTGTAAAGTTTATTCTGAATTAGAGCTGATTTTTGCACATTAATCATATAGAATTGCACTTTCTTTCACATTATAGATTATTGAACTGAATGCTATATCAACTCTAAGTCGAGACCAACTATCAACTATACAATTATGTCACAAGAAGAGAGTATGAATACTAAGATTAATTTTGCTGAAGGTGAGACACTATTACCATTCTTTAACACTATAACTATATTTTAATTGAATCAAAATTTAATCTACTTTTACGTTAAGTCTGTTTTGCAATTTCATAATATATTTTATTAATAGAGAAAAAGTAAACAAACTTAATAGAAAAGCTGAAATTTTATAAATTAATTTTATTATCATGACTAAGGCTGAGACTTTCGCATATTTGCATGTTTTTTATGGTTTTAGTTATCGCCATAAAACTTGAAAATAAGCACGAATTACAAGACGAGTAACAGTAGTTTTCTTTTACATAAAAATGCATATTTTGGGAGTTTTTGCATAATATTACATATTTTGTAGTTTTAGCTTTTTATTGCATATTATGCAGTTTTCAAATAGAACTTCAAAAATCACACCTTGGTCCCCCCTTTGATTTTTCAAGTTTTGCGAGAAATATATTCTTTTGTTCACTCTTTGATTTTTATTAAAATTTCAAATTTTTGAAAGGACTTTTAATCCGAATTATACTTAATATATTAAATAATAGAATTAAAAATTGGATTTTTAATATTCTCCTTTTAAAATAACAAATTTCAATTTTTTGGTGCATATATTCCCAGCCTTAATCATGACTAATACTACTATAAAACATTTTGGTTGAGTACTGGTACTTATCATATTAATAGCTTATTAAGTATGAAAATAATTATGATAAGTAAATAAATATATTTGTTACGCTATACCTATATAATTAAGATATATTGCACAATATGCAAAGTAAATTAAAATCGATTTTTTGGTAATAACTATTAATGCTTCAAATTTGTTAACTTTCGAAATAAAGTAAAAGTAAACTAATACGACATTTCATTGTTGAATAGACAATGAAAACAAGAACTCGTCTCGTGACAAATCTCGCCAACTCTCAAGACATTTCGTCTCGCGAGACGAGACCTGTTCAAAAAAGTTTATTGAAAGAGATTTTTTTGCTACAAAAAAATGAATTATTACAAATGCAAATGATTTTTAACAAAAACTAATTGATTGAGTGTTCATTGTTAACTGTGCAAAATCTGAAGGGTCAGTAGTAAGAAGATTAATATTTAAAGGAATGTAACTCTCTTTCATGTCTAATTGAGAAGCTATTTCATGTCTAAAGGCAGAAAATCTTTTTATCCCAATTCATCTTTTCTTATATAATCTCATAAAACGTATTCTTATAGTAAAAATCATAATATGACAACAGTTTTAAATACAAATAACACTATAACTACTGTCAGACTACTAATAATTGAGATTTTCGCCTACATTTAGAGTATTTTATTTAGTTGTTCATCTGATAAAATATTTAACTATCATTTTTTTTGTTTATTTTATGAAATTGTTCTAATTCGAGATCAAAACTAGCATTAAAGACATAATAAATATTTAAAAAAGATGAGATACTAAAAACACACGCAATATATACTGTTGATCACAGTTATCCATCAATTTATTCTTTGTGTTTCTAAAATTTAGTGGCTTTTAAATAGCAATCAACTTATGCGATAAACTAGAATCTTAAGCATAAAACTTATTCTTTAGCAAAAAAAATTTTGACATTTAAGTTTATTTTTCTTCCGTTAATGATAATCTTAAAGACCGTTTGAAATACATTTCCCAAAGTCATTATCATTTTTTACCTCACGCCTAATTTATATTAGAGCTTAGACGTCAGTTATTATTGACTTCTTTTTTAGTCCAATTGATATTTATATAAGGAATGAAGCATAAAGTATATGTACATACAGTATGCTCCGAAAACATCGATTTTGTGCTGCAATGCATGTAACTCGTGCAATATTACTGACTGGTATTTTTATTATTTTTATTAATAAAGCAGTTATTTTACTATTAATATTCTCTAACCTTTTTAACTTATCTTTATAAGTGAGACAATCATAGAATGATAGAACCCATTGTTCATTTGCAAATTATATGTGCTGTCTATTTAATAATATAATTATTTTATCACCAATTCAAATAATTATAATCTTTTGAAAATGCATTTAGATTTTGAAAATTCCTATAGAATTTAACACTTAATATAATTATTTTTATCAGTTTTATATCATAAAACTTGTGATAACATGATCTTCTGTTTAATTTAATTTGAAATTTGTGTTCATTTAATTTTTACAACTTATGTTTAATTACAATAAAATTGCAGTAAATTTACTCTATTGTACTGAAATCAATAAATGAAATTTGACTTTTCCATTTGATTTTACACCAACTGTTTGATAATAAAATTTAATTATCTTATGTTATAAAATAAATAAAAACAAATATACATTCTTCTTCACTTTTTAAACTGATTGTTCAAACTGTATTAAACACTATAAGTGACAACTATTGGATTATGTGCAGCGATATAAATGTAAATTATTGCTAAAATTAGTTTAAGCATAACTATTAGACTTATCTAAACTCTAAGTTTGTAATAAAAACAATCTTTTCTATTGCTTCAAAAACGTTCTTTTCTGAACTTCTTGATAAAAAGGTGAACTCAGAAGAGCAACAGTTAGTGACGTTCTAATAATGCATAATCAGAATAGCGTCAATTTCGGAGGTGCGAAACCAAAACCTATTTTGATAGTAACTATTTAAATATGATATCATTGTTTGAATTATTTTTTTTAAATATTAACACAACGACTGGCAGATCATTATTTTAATCTTATTTAGGAAGCGAATCAACAGATAGTGGTCAAGGAGTATGTGGTGCAATATTAACCCTACTATCCCTAGGAGTGGCGGCCTGTACTTTCCCGTTTTCTTTATTTTTTTGTATCAAAGTTGTCCAAGAATATGAACGCGCCGTTATATTTCGATTGGTACTCCATTATTTATACAAATTTATTATAATTATTACTTTTTTCTAAGTTCTTAATCTGTAACCATAGGGTCGTTTATTACACGGTGGAGCCAAAGGCCCCGGAATATTCTTTATACTGCCCTGTATTGAACACTATACAAAGGTAGATCTCAGAACCTTAACATTCGATGTGCCACCACAAGAAGTTCTCACTAAAGATTCAGTAACAGTGTCTGTTGATGCTGTAGTGTATTACAGGCAAGCTCACTATCAATTATGTTTTCCTATTTAATAATTAGTGAATTTAAATTAATAGAGTACATAACGCAACCGTATCTGTCGCTAATGTTGAGAACGCTCATCATTCAACCCGTTTATTGGCTCAAACGACTCTTCGAAACATGTTGGGCACACATAATCTGCATGAAATCCTGTCCGATAGAGAGTCTATTTCAAACTCAATGCAGGTACTAGTTGAGTTATCTTTTTAAGGCTCTTTAGACTACGAGGTATTACTATATTAATGCATATCCAAAACAATGAATTTGTAAAGTTTTGTCAAATGTAAATTTATTATTTCCTATGCATCTGAATGCAATTTTTCACTTTTGAATTCATTCAGATCTGATTCAGTTAACCTCATAAGACCTCTAACCGTTTGGATTATTATTTTAAATCTTATTGTTATGATTAATATAATTTTGATTTAAAAGTTTCTTTTTTAAAAGCTATGGTCATTCTTGATTGGATGTGTATTCAAATAATTAACTCTTAATCTTATTCTTTTAACTATAAATTAGATTTATAAATAAGTAATTTTATACTAACCTACAGTTGAAAATAGTAAGTAACTTAAGGCATGCTTTTGGTGCGGAATAAGGAGCATGTTTGCGAACCAGCATTGAGAACAATTAAATAAATCGGAATGATTTTATAATGATTGCATAGACTTTTTGACCTGCATTTATGTGTTTTTGTATTTTTATAAAATAGACTGTTCTCGATGAATGTACTGGCGCGTGGGGCATAAAAGTTGAACGCGTTGAAATGTGAGTTTAATCACCAAATTTTTCTTTTCCCAACAGAAATATGCGGACGGAATCACTGATTGTTGGGGAATTAAAGTTGAACGGGTAGAAATGTGAGTTTTGTGTTGCTTTCAGTGAGCATTTCTTCGCTATTTTCTTAATATAAGTTTTATAAGTTTACTGAATTGCCTAAAATTCACATTTGATATATTCTAACTGTTGGGAAAAGACTATATGAGTGAATGGTAAAAATCTGCGATTTAATAGATTTTTAAATTAATTGTTTTCATTAAATTGATAATTACAGAAAAGATGTGCGACTGCCTGTGCAACTGCAACGTGCAATGGCTGCTGAAGCTGAGGCCGCTCGCGAAGCTCGAGCTAAGGTGAGGAAATCTAAAATTTTTATTATAATATAATTAATGCAATATTTAACACTTGTATGTAACACTATTTAACTGTCTCCCAACAGGTGATTGCGGCTGAGGGCGAACAAAAAAGTGCTCGAGCCTTAAAAGAGGTTTGCATTTATTTTTCTATTTTCGCTTTTCTGTTCAATTTAATAAAACTGTTATTTATTTTAAAGGCGGCCGAAGTAATCGCCCAGAGTCCGGCAGCCCTACAGCTCAGATATTTACAAACATTGAATACTATTTCTGCTGAAAAGAATTCGACGATTATATTCCCGCTACCAATCGATTTCTTGAGCCATTTCATCAAAAAGAGTTAAAACTAATTTTGTCTTATATTATATTCTGTTCATATAACTAAATATTCCTTTGAAAGTTGTTTACTGTTTCAAATACTATAATAATTATTACTTAATTACTTAAAGACAATGTGATTTGTATCAAAAATTTATAGAATTATCTTAACTTATATTTGTTCTAATATTTGGATATAACCAAAAAAGACTTTTGTGTCCAGTTATGCCATTAATTAATAATTTTAATCTAAATTTAATTTAAATTCCTTGATCACAAGTCATACTCAGTGGATAATTGACTAATAATTAGCAAAATTGGAAGAAAGGATTATTTCGAGCATAAAAAAGAAAGGCCTCCAAAGTAGTGATTAAAATAAGCTCGATTTGTAGGTGCTCTAGCTTGAGCTCTAGCTTGAGCTTAGCTTTTCTAACATGATATGCGTTTATATTGAAATAACATGAGACAAGCTTAGCTCTGCTCAGCTCAAGCCCGGGCTTATATTTTGTCCGTCTCTACTCCATAGTATGATAACTTCTCCATAATTAAAAATCTCAAACTTATTTGTGGTGCGGTTAAGTTGCTATTGTTTTAAAACTAACTGACCATTCATTGCTTTAGTATAACTGATATGCAATTATTTTTCTGCATCGAAATAACTTTATTTAATTAATAAATAATTTGACGTTTGATCTCATTTCAAAAGCATATTATGTAAATCATTAAATTATTACATATAGTATTGATATGATGTTTAGTTTATTATAATTAACTCAATGTAAAGCACTTCATTTG
>JAQGCH010001614.1:0-15054 GCA_034699485.1 Nanhermannia elegantula | reverse complement strand
CTCCCCATGACTGCGTACGTACTATGTGTATCACCCCTAAATGAAATATGACATGTTTGAGACCCTTCAACAGTCACTTTCACACTAGAAATTTTTTCTCGTTTATTGTTATACTTCAGTACTGCCCAATACCCCCTGTGTAGTGAGAGTTCTAACTAAGATACAGGTTAACTCCCGTTAGAAATACATTTTAATTTAATGGTCAAATAAAATAAAAATTTAGTGAATTATAGCTCAAAACATTATATATAATAATAAATGTCTCAAAAAATTTATTGACTAATAACGCTATTAGTAATGTGTAAATACACTAAACTGTATGTAATTTTAACAGATATAAAAGAATAATTATATAGTGATTTAATTCCTGATGCTATTTATGTTTAGGTATTTTATTTACAAGTAACTGGACTTAATTGGACTTAACCAGATTTTAAAATTGTTTTAATGCGTAATAACTGTTTTGTTTATGTCGAGACCAGATTTTTATGGAAAAATATTCAAAATCCAATTTAAATGTAAACAATTTAACGTATTTTTCCAGTTTCATAGTTTTATTCTGATAATGACAAGTAGTGGTAGAAAAACACATGTATAGCATCTGAATCTAAAAAATGAAGTTCCTTTAAAAAAATAACTTTAATACTAATTAATAGCTTAACCAAACCGAACCAAACTAATCAAAAATGTAATCAAACCTCTCTTTCTTGACATTATAAGAAACATAATCACAACGCGATTAATAATATAAAAACATGATTTTTGATATTTGAAAGGGACCTAAATTACGCATTAATGACATCAATGCTCAACATTCGTCACAGCACTCACTCGTCACACACAACTCATTATCTTAATCACACCATAAACACCATACACACCATACACATCATACAATCATAAGCTTTTAAAACACGTTCAACTTTATGGTACTTAATAGCGCTCAATCGCATCTCTAATGTTACAGTATTTTTAGACTATGTTTTTCACGGATACCGATAAACACTAGTATTAATCTTGTTATTGTCCGGTTTTTTATATCGACTTTGCTATAAGAATATATATTTTGTTTCTATTAATATAAAACTTCAATGTCAATGTGCTATCAGATAATGCATATATGCCGTAAGTCGTGTATATATTTGCGCAGTGCAGTACTTATTAACTTTATTTCTGGATAATCTCTAGTTTCTATTTACCGGAACTCTTAATAAAACTAAGTATAACTAAATTTTTGACATTTTAAGTTACATAACCTCAAGTCAATGAATCTTTTTTTTTATCTTAGGGGTGATACACATAGTACTTACGCAGTCGTGGGGGAGGGGGTCAATCAAAAGCGTACAAACTCTTACACTCCTATATGTCTAACATTAGGTATTAGTGTGCAAAAGCGTACAGGGAGGGGGTAGGGGTCTAAAAATTGTCAAAAACTGCGTACGTGCTATGTGTATCACCCTTTAGAGCGAAGATCCATTTAATAAAAAATCATTATATACTTTATTCTAAAGTAAGCGCTCTCCAGATGAAAATTTTCCGCGGACTATTTGTGATCCGTGAACAGTGAATGAGAAATCTATTATGAAATATAACTTATTCATACACTATAGAAATCATACACTCTGGTTAACGGTTCACTAGTATTCCGCAGACTTTTTACTTGTATAGAATTTTCTTCAGTATAAAGCAGTGTTTTTTACATTTTCCACAGAAATAGCAAGCATTACATACATAATATGTTGATCTTGTGTTAATCTTCAAAATCAGTACACCCTAGTTCAAACATGTAACCCTTGAAATATGTTTTCCTCCATTAATGATCAGAATTGGGGCAGTCTCTGAAATAAGGGTGTATCTCATATATGCGAATATCTCAAAAAACGCAATATAACTTAAGTGTGACTGTGTATATGTGTATATATGTGATAAAAAAACTAGTGATGGGTCAGTCCCAACTTTCTAATTCAATCTCAGTCTTAGTCTTTGAGACTGAGAAAAAGACTGAGTCTTTCAGTCTCAGTCCCAAAGTCTGATCCAACACTAAAAAGCTTATTTAACTTTATTTTTAGTAAATTTTATGGAAAATCAATGGAATTTATAGTTTATATCAATTAATGATAAATCTGAATTGTATGAGAATCAATTTAAATCTCTAGTTGTCAAAAATGAGTCCAGTAAAAAGAGCACAAATAAACAACTTTTGACAGTTTGTTTGACAGCTAATGAGCAATAATTATGTTAAAAAATAAAGTGTCTTTCAGGTCTCTAATTAATTAATAGTATTGAATGACTATTATATTTCAATATATATTATATGTGTTAATGAGCTGTTAATGAGTAATATGAGATCACCCCCTATTGTCACTCTTGATTGTGCGCGCAGTACCTTTTCAGGTAAAGGTCACATTTGTTTATGCTGTCTGTACTGGACTGCGAAAAATGAGATACGTCTTCACTTCAGAGACAGCCCCAATTGAAACGTGCGCTTACAGGAAGCACTTTTACCAGCTCAGCGCGATTTAGACAGAATTTGAGCTTCGCTTATTACAAATTTACAGATTCTCAAATAGTACACTTCAAAATTCAAATTGTCTCCTTTTTGACAGAATAAAATATTATATTTTTCTAAATATTAATGGTGCGTTCAGTAACCCTCGATTTGTATAATGCTTTTCATAATAGCGGTTCAATTGATCTCTTACGAGATGAGATAAAAATTTAAATGCTTACATATTTCGTTCTTATCACTTAAAATTATTTTCTATTAAAGCTGAGTTTTTACACTATCAGTGACTAGTGATTTGCACAGTGACTGTTCATGTTCAAGTAATGATGTTCAACGCTCGAGCGCGCTCGTTTGCCAGCCGAGCATGAGCACGCTCGGTCTAGCACCAAAAGTTTAACATATTAAATGGTATTTTATGAAAGAAATGTTTTTATTTAAATGAAAATACATTCACTTATAAAAAAACACATATTATTCAGTTTGAAGAATATACTCATAGAATTGTAAAGAGTATCAAATATTTCTTGAAATAAAATAATTTTGTGTAAGAAAACGTTCAACAAAACATGAAATTAACTAACTTAGCGTTCGGTAAACGCTCGATACCCGAGCGTGCGCTCGAGCCTTTTATTTTCCCCGAGCGCGAGCGTCGAGCATGAAAATTCTCCCGAGCACGAGTACGAGCGCCGAGAGTGAACATCATTAACTATTAGTGCTATTTAAACATTAACTGAATTTACTGATAAGGAGTCGTTATTGAAGTTACTAATTTTTAAAATGCATCTTCCTTAATAGCTTGATGGGCTAAAGGTCAAATTGATTGACCAAAGGCCTGGATTATATAGGTTCGATTCTAAGGGTGTTGAAAATATTTTATCAAAATTTTTTCTGGTATTTTACACAAATGAGTTCAAATTATAATCATTTTTGATATTTTATATACTAATATAAAAACACTGTCATGAAAAGCGCTGTACTTTAACTGATTAGATTTGCTTATTTAACGGAAAGGATATTTTATTTAATTTACAAAAATTAAATTCAGTGCAATGAAGTTAAATAAAGTAAATTTCAGTAAAATTAAGTGAAATTAAGTAAATGCTTACAAATTTTCTTATAATTAACAGAGAAGTGCTAAATATGATAAAAATATGTTAAATTAAGAAATTTACACTTGAAGTACTTGAAGTTTTTATTTAAAAAAATACTTTTAACAATTTTTAATTATCTGAACTTTTTTTAACTTTGATTTTATGAAATTACAAAAATCAATAAAAATTTTTATGTATTTAAGTATTAATTATAGATTGTTTACCCATTAAATAGTATTTAATAAAAACTTCAAGAACTACTATAAGGGTTTGTTTCCCTATTTCCTAATTTAACATATAATTAACATATTTTGCGCTTCTCTAATAATGACTCAGATATTCTGTATTAATGCTGTTATAGTCGTAGTCTATATTATCTACATATCGGACCAAATATCACGTACATACTTAAAAAATTATAACACATATTGCTTAAGCATTTGCATGCGTATATCTCCTAATCAAATAAATGATATTACAACATATCTGCTTTTAATAACTTACAAACCCAGATCTTATCATTGAAGTCGCACGACTGATAAGGTTACCAGATTTTTCTCAAATAGAAAATGGATATATTTGGAGGTTATATCAAAGGGCACCTAAGCGCTACTTTTATGTTTAAGACTAAAACTACGGTACCATAAAAGCTTATCAATAAGAAGAAATAAATACTAGAGTATTATTTAATCAATAAACTAAAAACGTAAGGTAATATTTTGAATGAAAGCTGTAATTTAGATATGGTTTATTTTATATACTAATTTAGCATTTTAAAATACCCTAATTCCCCTCGTTTAAGTCGCACCACTGAAAATAACCCTAATTTTATAAGTAACCCCACTGAAAATAACCCTAATTTTATAAATAACCCCAATAACCCCCACTGAAAATAACCCTTCGAATAGGTCGCAGTCATTATTTTTTTAAAATTTTAACTTTTTTCTTCAGATAAGTCGCGACTTATACGGGGGAAATTAGGGTAAGACATTTAAAAAATACTTGAAAATAGTGATTTAATGCTAAAAATCGAAGAAATGATTAACAGATTTGCATGAAAACTGTAGAAGACATGAGGAGAACATTGAAACAGGAGATTCCAGACCTAATGTAGAGATCTGACAACCGAAATAAATTATTTCATATCATTCATAGAATATTTCATCACCTAAGAAAAGTGTGAATACTAAATGTTAGCACTTAGTAAAAGATAATGATGTCCATAGGCTCGAAAAGCTTAGAGCCTGAGGCTCAACCTAGACTCAAAACTCAGAGCCTGAGCCTAAGTCTCTAAATTTTTGAAACTAAAAATTATGTACATAAACTTGGCATATGCATTTTTTTATTATTCAAAAAGCAACAATATGAAATAAGAAACTCAAACACTGTGAAGCACAATATTAAGTTATGTTGAATTTAAATAAAAATCTGTCTACAGGCTATTTAGACTGAGCCTGAGTCTAGGCCCTAGAGCCCTAGAGCCATTGTTTCCTAGAACCCTAGAACCCTAGAGCCCTAAAGCCCTAAAGCCCTAAAGCCCTAGAGCCCTTGAGTCCTAGAGCCCTAGAGTCCTAGAGCTTGAGCCAAATTTTCTAAAATGCTCTTGAGCTGAGCCTATGAATATCATTAGTAATAGATTTTATAACTTTGCACTTATTATCAATTTTTAATTAGAAATACCTGTATAGCATTTTTACGAACTTTATTACTGTTCAAAATTCAACAAACTTTTTGAACTACATCTTCATCGGATTTTTATATCTTACGAAACCTTTGAGCCGACAATTTTTAAATTAAACTTTGACAGTTTGCATAGTCAAGGACTAGAGTATATTATATAAAAGATCTTCTATTCAATTAGATTTTAGCTTAATCTTAATCACCTAATAAATAAACAGTTAGAGCAAAAACATAAAAAAGTTTTCACACATGTCTATCAAATTTAACAGAGTTCGGGATTTGCTTTATATATGAAATAATTTTTACACATCTTAAGTCACGTAAAGTAAGTTATCAACAATTATCAAATCCTCATTAAATTATATATAAATAGTTTACAGATAACTAAAGCATTAGTACATACGATCGTGGAATGAAGTGTTTGTGATAAGTCTTCTCTAATGTTAAACATTATTTTATATTAAAAGTTATTAAACTAGTATTAACTATGAATATGTGCGAAAATAAGTTTTCTAATTGGGACAAATTTGTTTACACAGTTATTGTGTGCATAGTTCACACTTCGTTTGTAATTTCAATTTTTATTTATTTATTTTATTTAAACAATTTTCTAATAATTTGAATTTTACTTTAATTTTATTATAAAACTAAAAATTTAATATTTCGTAAAATTACAATCAAAACCATGACTTTTCTTCAATGTACTAAACTTCGTAACTTAGAGATTACTAAAAATTTCTTTTAATTAAAGAAAATACACTTTTTTACGGTAACTGATATCTATCTAAAACATATGATGTGAAGCTTAACATAATAGACTTCACAGACTACGCCTGATTAAATAGGTTTAATTGAGGCCAACTTACGACATAGTAGACGTAAAGTAGAACTTTGTATTATCCTATTAGACCACAAAGAATTATAATCTAACTATATTTGCAGTCCCGTAACCACAATTTTTTATATTATATAACCTTTAAATAATTTATAAATCGAAAACTTTATTAAAAAAAATTATAATAACTTAACAGGTCTACATTTAATTACCCTAATTTCCCCCGTATAAGTCGCACCACTGAAAATAACCCCAATTTTATAAATAACTCCAATAACTCCACTGAAAATAACCCTTAGTATAAGTCGTAGTCATTATTTTTAAAAAATTTTAACTTTTTTCTTCAGATAAGTCGCGACTTATACGGGGGAAATTAGGGTACATAAAAAGCTCTGATGAGGATACAGCTACTTAGTTGCTGATATTATGAACTCATGTTGCGTAACAATGGAAGTTTATTTTGACTCTAGTCTTAGTCATATTTCAAGACTAGAATAAAACAAGTAAATTAGTCCTCACTGAAGACTAAATGGTAAATATATTAGAAATTAGGAATACTATGAATTAGTTTTAAATAAATTAATATCTGGAAACGTAATCTCACAACTTTTGGGAGATCTCTATTGTAATACCCCCTCAGCAGTAGTTACAATTGCACTCTATTATTGTTATTGAGTGCTAGTGAGTATTTCAAATTTAGTAATAAATTTTGGAAATCATAGCGATTAGTAATACCCCTTATCTTAGCTATAGATAAAATGAGGTGATATAATATTGTATGTCTTTTTACTATATTTGCGTTTTAAGTATTGTAAAATATAAAAATTTTATTAAATATTTGGTTCATTTTAAATCAAAATATTATTATTAATAAATAAATAAAAGTTATTTAAATAGTAATGATCTTGAAATAGCCTAATGTCATGATAATTAAGTTTCTAAATATTAAAATAGAGTTTTCACTAATTTCTGAATATCTATAAACATATATTTTTTAAAATTTTAGTAATTTTACAAAATATTATGCACATAAATCTGAATTATAAAACTTCTAGTTCTTATTTTTAAAAAAGTCATGGCTTTGTTTCTAATATTTTATAATAACTGGTACTGTGTTTTTGCTTCGTAACACATATAACTTTATGATCTCAACCAAATCTCGAATTGTAATTTTTAGAAAATACAAGACTTAAAAACATTGTTTTAAAACTTACAGTGCATTAGAATTTTGAAAAAATTTTATGATTAAAATCTCAATCATATTATTGCAAAGACTACTAGTATAACAATGTTTTTTCGTAGTGCTTTTTTAAATGAAAACTGTACCCCATATGAGACCAAACAAACGGACCAAGCTACTATTAATTTTTCAATTTTTTAATGAAAATTTTAGTATCCCTTTAATAAATCCAAAGTAAAATATCAGTCTCAGTCACTCTAATATTCTATGTTAATATGGGCTCACTTTTAAAATTCACTTTGTTTAACACAGGGTCTGAGCAGTTCCTGCTTTGGTCCGGCATTTGTGGATTTGAAATATATTTTGAAAACTTCAATGAACTGGATTTCACTGATTCCCACATTTATATGCTTTGGATTCATTGTCGGCTTATTTTGTGAGATATTTTTCTTAATAAACTTATCGATAATTATTCTGTTATTCTTCAATAGAAAATATCAAAAACATTATATTTATTTTATAAATAGTTGGGTTTCTATACAAATACCTCAACAGACAAATAGTTTTAATAATTCTGGTTATGCTGACGGGCATCACAACTGGATTACTACCATATTCTACGTATTTGTTTGAATTGTATTTATATATTTGGATCTATGGTTTGGGTGCCGGAGCTTGGAATACAGCTATGAATGTATGGCTCATTGAGATTTGGCAGCAAAAAAGTGCACCTTTTCTACAACTGCCACAGTTTATGTATGGAATCGGAAGTATTTTCGGTCCGCTTATCGACAGTCCGTTCCTAACCGGTGAAAAAGAATTTGATTCTAATGAGACCTTTATTTTAAACACAACTGAATTTCAAAAAATTAACACAAGTTTTATGAACGACGAAAGTGACAGAAGATCTAAGCTTAAGATACCGTTTCTTATAATAGGAGTTTTAAAATTAGTCGGTATTTATTTTAAATTCATGACTAAACTTAAATATATTAATATTCTGTATAATTTGTATTTAAGGTCCAATTTTGATGGCATTTATGTTTTTTGTCAAAAAATACGAAATCTCTTCTCAAATATCAAACAAGAACTCAGAAAAATCAAATAAAAGACTTTTTGATTTGGAAGAAAGTCCGAGAAAATTAATAATTGCCTTATTTTATATGTTTATTGCATTCTTCTGTGCAGCAGAAGGAGGAATATTCTTGCAGTTCAGTCCCACTTACTTCCAATATATTCCACTCAAATTAACTGCCACTAAATCAGCAGAAATAGTATCCGCAATGGCTTTGACGTATACTATCGGTCGTGGAATTAGTGTTTATATGGCTATCAAAATAAAACCCAAACATATGATTTCATATCATTTGATTATAATTATCATTTCGATAGTCATTCTACTGTTAGGTCGCAATTCATTACCCCTTCTATGGGTCGGTAGTCTAATGATGAGCTTCGGATTCTCTGCTATATATCCGGCGACTTTTGCTTTCGTTGGACAGTATCTGGAAATAACTGATAACATCGGAACCATTTTAATACTCGCGAACCCTTCACTCAAAATATTCGCGCCGTTTATTTTGGGGGCTTTTATAGAAAAATATTCAATTATATTCATTATATCTATAGCTATAACTATTTTGATAATTGTTATAATTTTTATTTTCATTCGTCACGTTATTAGAAATACAAAGAAAAATAATCTAAATTTTTTGAATAGAGATAATTTAATTTAATTGAATCGTTTAATTTGTTGACATTTTTTATATGTAATTATTTATACAATTATTTAATATTTAATGATTATATATATTTTATTTAAAGCCCATCGTAGACATTAATTAATTATTTGCATGATTTATAAGTTTAATACAATAAAAACTCAATTACTACTAATACAACTTTGATTAATTACTTTATTCGTATTATTATTACACTGCATCCCGCTTATAGTGAACACAAAACCGCAGCAAAAACCGTTCACTATAAGCGGGAGTTCACTGTATCCGTTCAGTTTAGTATATGTTTAATTCATTTTTACAGCCAAAAGTGTTCACTGTAAGCGAGTATTCACTATAAAAGTGTTCACTATAAGCGGGATGCAGTGTAGTATGAAATATCATTCAATCGTTTACTAGAATCAAATACAGCAAATGCATATCTAAAACCCTAGACTTGATAGCATTTATAATAAAAAATGGTTAAACACCTAAACATCCTGTACTTAGCGTTAGGTTTTGATTCATTTGTTCCTCAATTAAAACATTTGGAAATAGAAACTCAAGAGAAATAACTGATAACGCATTTTAATCTGTTTCTAAACTCAAAACTTAATGTCTTTTTATTTGAACCCAAAAGTGAATATAACTCGCATTTATCTCAAACATAGTTTGCATTCTATATGTAAAACAAGTCATGGCTTCACAGTAGTGTTGGGTCAGTTAACTAAAACTGAATAGAAATGAAATTTTTTTAGAGAACTGGATAGAAACTGAATAGAAATTGAATTGAAACTAAAAATACAGAATTTAATTGAGATCTGCATAAAATGATTGAAACTGTTATGAAGCTAACATTTATTAGAGGAGTTTTACTGTAAGTTTCAATTACATAGACATTTGAGAAATTGCAAGTCAACTATTGCAACACTAATTCTAATTAAACAAACTTTTGAACTAATATTTAATGTTATTTACTATAATTAAATGAAAAATTTAAATAAAATTAAGTGAAATGTTTGAAAGAGAAAAATTTTTATATGATATAAAAATTTATTCGACATTAACCAAAACAACCTTCTTATGCAAATAAAAGTACAATTAATGTAAAAAACGACTAAAGCAATTTTAATTGCTATTAATACCTATAAATAAATAAATCTTTTATGTCCTGTGAAGAGACACTTGTCCTAAAGTAATTAAAAGACAAAGTTTTCAATATTTAAAGCTATGTTTATTTTATTAGCTTTAATTGTTCTTATATTTCTGTTTCTTGATAATAAATACAGTAAAAGCTCGATATAACGAACAGCTCGTTATAACGTACATAACCTAAATCCAGTTCGGCCATTAATTAAGCTAAAATCCATTCGATATAACGAACACTCGATTTAATGAACAAAAATTTTTACCCCTTGACGGTTCGTTATATCGAGATTTTACTGTAAATCTATTATATTCAATCAAAAATAATTCAATTTTCATGTCAAAGAACCTTTTATGGGATGGTTGTTGAAATTTTTTTGTTACAACATTAAAGACTTTGTTCTATTTGATGATCCGGCACTTCCCGAATCAGAAAATTCCTCATCTTCTTCTTCTTCATCAGGTTTGCCACCACGTCTGCCTCCATTGCTTCCATTTGGTTTGCCACCCGATCTGCCAGGTTTGCCTTCCCGAGTTTTACTAGCACTTTCTCCTTTAAAAACAACTAAATTTTACCAATTGCTTAAACTAAAAATACTACAGTTTTAGTTTGCAAAAAAAGTGATTTACAAAATTTTTGTTTATATTCTTTACGATAACAATACTTTGTTAGCTGGAAGTTCACTATTTAGTTTATAAATAAATTCAATCCCTATACATTATATACTGTATATTCAAACTAGGGTAATCAACCGTCCAGATTTGTAGCTATTTAAAAAAAATACAGTGCTTGGTCCCCCTTTTGAGTTTTTCTCAAAATAAGAATTTATCAAAAATTACATGAGAACTTTATTTATAACCTTAAAGATAAATAAGGATGATGAGGTCAAACCAATCATTTTAAAAATGAAAAAAATATTAATAAAACAAAATAATCTAGATTAAACAGAATGTTAGATTATAAAATATAATTTTCAATCAGACATAATACCTGCTGATGCTTCTGCCTTAGTATATTCAACAAACATAAGCATAACAATTAATATTAATGCAAAAACTGTAAAAATTGTTAACTTATTCATCTTGAAAAAATTTAGATCTTCTAATTAGAAATATTATTATTTAATGCTTTATAGTGAAAATTTTGCAATTACTCTAAATTTAATGATTCTAGTTTTTAAATTTTTAATTACTTTTAATACCCAATTATTAAGAAATATTTATTCAGCTTAGGGATGATACACATAGTAAGTACGCAATCATGTGGGAGGGGGAGGGGTCAAACTAATTTCAAAAATGCTTATGCGTACATAGAGATAACATAGACACGTACGCTAACAGGAAGGGGGAGGGAGTCTGAAAACAGCCCAAAACTGCGTACGTACTATGTACATCACCCCTTATCTATAAAACAAAAAAATATAAGTAAATTGTTGTGCAAGTTTCAGCTTGCAGTACAGCAAATATGGTATAAGTTGTCTTCAGTGACGTATCCAGAATTTTTTGGGAGTCATTCATAGCGGGAATCTTACATTTAAAAAATTCTTTATGGCCTAAGGCATACACTTAAAAACTAAATTGAGTTCAATTTTTTGAATTTTATTTAATAATAGCTATATAGTTATCAGTGATAGAACACATGTTGTTAAACCCGATATCATGTTATACACTTGGATATCATGCTATCAACCATTGACTTATGTGAAAGTCTTATAAAATTCACAATTTTTTTCGTGAAAATGTTCGGTAATTGAAGACTGATTTGTTTCTAAGACCATATATGACTGATTTTGACTATATTTCGGCCAATTTAGACCCAATTGTGGTAACACTTCTCTGTACGCGAAAAATAAAATTTATAATTCTCAATGATTTCATTGGAAAAAAATTCATTAATACCCAGTTTTAGCAAAATGTGTCCAAATTTTCATAATTCTTTCCGAGAGAGCAATATCTTCATTATTATATAGATTTGGTTTTCTCAATGGGTAACCAAAAACAAATGGTACTTCTTCGTAATGAACAACCCCTATCCATTGCCCGTATTTACTTGACTTAGGTCTGTGATTGAATAAATACATATAAACGGTTTTATTTTTAGCTGACAACACATCCGCCATATAAATAGTCGGACAGGTTATGATCAGATCTCCAAAAGCATTGTATAGTTTTTGGCTATTATTCAAAGCAGAATCACTTTCGGGCCCATCAATCAAACTGTTGGCAGCAATCGCTGTCATACTTTCTGGAAAATCAGTATTATTTTTGGTCAAATCAATAAACATTTGTCGCGTTTCCTCTAAAGTTCTCAACTCTGGACCGCTATCTTTTTTAAACAATTCTGGATTCATATACTGCGTAAAAAAGGTTCCCTCGTCTCTAACTATTCCAGTTAATAGCTCTTTGAAATTAGAAAATGCATTTTCTTGAACATAAG
The DNA here is from genome assembly GCA_034699485.1 of Nanhermannia elegantula. Lineage (NCBI taxonomy): Eukaryota > Metazoa > Arthropoda > Arachnida > Sarcoptiformes > Nanhermanniidae > Nanhermannia > Nanhermannia elegantula. The sequence goes on along the minus strand of JAQGCH010001614.1, from coordinate 2,461 downwards.
TTGTCGGAGAATCTATTTCTTGATAAAAGCCATCATAGGTCTGGACGAAAGGGGTCTGTGAGTGCCCATAAAAACTATTACCAGCCTTTATAAATATAAGCAAACAATAATTTATTAAATGTAATTGAACTTAAAAACATTACTGTATTATCAATTATAAATAATGAAGAGCATTGGTTCGAAATCTTTAGCTTCAAGCTCGAGCCTCTATAAGAGCAGCTCAGGATCCTTGATCTTTGAGCTACGCTGATATCTCATAGTCTGAGCTGGTTATGAGCTAAAAGACAGCTAATATTGAGCTTCAAGTGCAGCGCAGCTCACAGTTAGTTTGTGTTATTCAATTATGTTAACAATTCTTTTTTGAAAGTAATGATTCATAATTCATGAATGCATTTCACCATTGAATTTTCATAGGAGCTGTAATTCGATACCTATTTTGCTAACAAATGTGTCGGAGACCAAAAAATACGCCATTATGAAGTCAGATAGACTGACACCATTAGACCAAACTATGGACAACTCGCTAATCATCCCATCCATTACTACGCTAACCCTTTCTGGTCTCCGACAAATGAGAAGCAGTTCAATATTCAATACCTTTTACAGCTAATACTGTTTTTGCTTTATTTTGAGCTTGAAATGAGCTGAGCTTTAAGCTCAACAGATTGAGCTCGAGCTGCACTTCTATCTCAAAGCCTGAGGTTGATGCTTGAGCTTATAAGCTCAAAGACTGTCAAACTTGAGCTTCAACTGCAGCGCATCTAGATTGTATTTTTCACCAAATATCTATATTATTAAAATTAAGGATGTTGAGTGTGTTTATAACACAAACCAATATGAATATGAATATGAATTGTACAGTTGGTTCAAATAAAAAGGGCAAAGGGTTTAAATGACAGCTTTTTCGTGTGTTAATAGATAAGTAAAACAGTTGAAAGCAATCAGTTTTAATCAGTTTTTAGCTATTCATTAAAGCATTGGGTGCTTTAGTTCACAACTTTGTATTTGAATTTAAACTTTTACAGATTATTTTTCACTGATATATCTATAATCAGTTTATTTGATAATGAATTTGATTTTACACTAAAATTTAGTGAAAAAATTTTGCCGCTTTTCTGCCGAACCTACTGTACCTCTATATACATAGTCCTATACACCTTTATCTACTGTAAATGGCATTACACCAAACTGAGATAACATACAGGTATAAAAATAAATGCTATAACAATGCTAATGATCAACCCGTTAATTATAATTAAATAGTTAAATATAATAATTAATTATTATATAATTTTATATTTTAATCGCTTTTTAATTAAATATTTGATACCTGAAAAAGTTTTTCAAATGGACTATTTTTCAAACACTGAATCACTTGATCTGGAAAAGAATCAAAATCTTGTTGAATGTCTTGATTAGAACCTAGACATCCGACACGTTTTGCAAAAGTTATTGAATTCTCAAAAACCTTTGGTGATTTAGGGAATAGGAAGCTGCCCGACTGCGTAATCGATCTTTTAAATAAATCTTTAGTTGAATTTAAACTCATCAATATTGTTATACTAATAGCACCGGCAGATTCACCAAAAGGAACTAATTCCTCTGGATCACCACCGAATCGATTGATATTATCCTTAATCCAGTGAAACGCTAACACCTGGTCATAAATACCCATATTTCCGGGCGCAGCTTCTCTGCGGGTATTCAAGAAACCGAAAACTCCGACTCTAAATATTTAGGAAGCAATTAAAAAAGTATTGAAATAGTTTTGAATTTGTTTGCCTATAATTAACAGTAACGACAACCACATCACCAAATGATGATAATACTCGACCATCAGTTTGATGTACATTAGCAGAACCCCCGAAAAATGCCCCGCCGTGTAACCAAATCATCACTGTCTTCAGCCTTTTAGGATTAATATCTGGAGTCCATATATTAAGATTAAGACAATCCTCTGATATGTTATCACTCATGTAATTCATAGGCCAAAGATCTGGAGATTGTTTCATTTGAGAGCAGATTGGAGTGAAATTATGAGCTGCTCTTATTCCAGGCCAACGCTTCACCGGTTTAGGACTTGAAAACCTTAATTCACCGATTGGTGGCTCAGCGTATGGGATGCCTATGAATGCATGTATTGTTGATCCGAATACAGAAAATTTTCTTCCTTCAAGAGCACCACTTAATGTCCTTACAATCACATTTTCACTTTCACTTGTATTATAATTAGAACCTTCAGAAACAGGATTTTCACCTATTTTTATGCCTTAAAATCAACGGGAATAGACTTCAGGACACAAAAATAGTAAATATATGTCTGAAAAAAAACATTTTGAATGTCCCAATTTTTCCTAATTTTCAAGTTTTAGCCCAATATTCCCTATTTTCATGTTTATGTGCTTAATTTGGGGGAGTTATTGTGGCGTAGTGGGCAAGGTGCCGGACTCATGGTCATGGG
>JAQGCH010001613.1:0-15071 GCA_034699485.1 Nanhermannia elegantula | reverse complement strand
CACGCATGCATGAGAAGTCCATTGCCGTGAACAGGACACGGGTCTCCGTCCATAGTTGACGACATTGTCAATGCGGGAACACTTTTAGTTGATCTCAATGTTCCGGTTCTGAATCGCATTGGAACTGAGTATTCGCCAGAAATAATTGTTCCCATAAACTGATTACTAAATTGATGGTTTGGTTGTCTTCTGTCCATAGTGAGACTACCATTTCCTGTCACGCGACTTATTATAACAAAGAAAACATATCGTTATCTTATGCTATATTATAAATATCATGTTTACTAAAAATAATTTCATATTTTACACAATAATCTATTTTTCAGTTAATTTGTTTGTTGTTATCTTTTGATCAACTTTACTATAATAGCTTTCATTTGTTTTATACCTGTTTGGTCTTCGAGGTGGATGTCTAACCATTGGAACTTCTTCTCTGTCATCAGAAGAGGTAGTTGTAGCCGATGGTGAGGACGGCCTTTGAGAGGAACGCTGGCCTGAGGAAGAACGACGATATTTGGCTGAATAATTGGTTAAAGTGTGTTGGCTTTGCACTGATGGAGGCTTTGATAGATTGACATTACGGTTATGCCATGCGATCGGTGTTCGACAAGTGGATGGCGTTTGGGCTGAGTTTAACTTTTGTTCAACTACTGACATATAATTACCATTAATTTGATTGATATGATTGTGATTACTATTGAATGATTTCATTTTGAGCATTAATCACAAATTGAGTGCAACTTTAAGAAATAGTTTTGAAGCATAACTTAATTATTAAAATAAGTTAGAATTAATTGATTAGAAGTTAGAAACTTTTTAAATAACTGAAGACGAGTACGTCCGGAGCAATGTGAACGTCGACAATAACTTGCACTCTTGTCGTCCACTTTCTTGAGCAGAACAGATCACTGCTTATAAGTTAGAAAATTATTACATGTATTGCTGATGTATAGCACTGCGCAAAGCACTTCAATGCACTCTTCTGTGACACAGCAATGAAGGCATAGGAGGTCGTAGTTTTCAAAACGAGATTCACAGCCCTTCGAACCAAACTGAAGATCGAAATAATATAAACTTCAAGTTTTTGCACAGTATATGTGTTTTTTACCAGTCAATGACCCGCTCTCTCGACAATTTTTTGTTGTTATTGAGAATGCCTTTTGGGACTTACCTGTAAGGCTCTGAACAACTTTTGTAATATTACAACAAAGTTAAGCATATATTTGTCTCACCTGTCAGTTCATACCTGTATTTGTGGCGCACATATAGTGGCGCACAACTCATCCAATTGTAACCATTCGTGAGATGCAAACAAGCGTTTCTTCTATGCCATAGGAATAAAAGGTTCTCAACAAACAAATCCTTTCTGTCTTTTAACTATTTTAAGAGTTCAATATTCAAAACATTCTGTTTAATCGTTTTTATTTCATGCGAGAAAGTTTAGGTTAAGCTTAAAACTATCCATTTTTTGTCTAATTTATTATTTATCGAAACCCTTAAGCTTTAGCCCAAAGTAAAATTCTGAGACTAACACTTTATTTTAAAGAAAGAATGTCTGGATTTTTGGAATTTCTGAATCATCTCTTTTCTATTCATTTCAAATATCAGAAGCTCTGCAAAAACTTGAAGTATTTCATAAATTCTTTTAGAGTTTTAGCTTTAATCAAAACGAAAGCCTTCAGCTCCTGTTCAGCTCAAGGGTTATAAAATGTTTTGGTTCTGCTTTAGTTTTGATAATTAAGAGATGAGATAAAGGTCTTTAATTACATGTCTTCATTTTGTTATCAGATACAGACTTAAAACATTATCTTTACTTAACATTACTTAAATGCTTAATGATTTTAATTAAATCTTAAAATTTACTATTTATTAGTTTTCAGGTTAAGACTAATTTTCAATAACTCCTGTATTATATATTTACTAAAATTTCTTTATTTTTTTAAAGTTTTAAAAGATTTCAAAACTATTTGAATCTCTCATAAAAGTTAATTTATGTAAATTTCAATATTAGAGTAAATGAGAGCACAAATAAACAGAAATTAAATTTCTTTTTTTAGGAACAATTTTTTTATTGTTCAAAAAAGTTTTCTCTTATAAGTTGGTATAATAAGATTTTTTATCCTTAAGAAGACATTTATTTGGTGCAAACTTTGAGATCGAGAGAAGCAAAGCATAAACTTTGAAGTCAGAGAAAAGTCTTAGAAATTAGTCTTTTTTATAAAAGTGAACTCAAGTGTGAAAATAAGTATTTTTTGAATTGCATTCATTTAATTACAATAAAACTATCAAATTTTTCAATTTTACAACAACTCATTTATGAAATAATACACAATTTTGAGTTTCAATGAACTTAATTGAAAACTTCCTTATTTTTAAATTATTTTGTGTGAGTTTAAGACATATAATTAAACCTAATATTAAACACGATTCTTACAGGGATTCAAACAGAAAGTTTAATAATATTCATGATATTCATGAACGTGAAATTTGGTGACCCTTTGGTTAGCGTAGGAGTTATCTAAACACAAATGACGTCTAAATATTGAAAATAAATTGAAACCAAAATTATATTAATTTATATTTGAAAGTACAAAAGGGTTTTATAAAAGTAACGAAACGTTATTTAAATTTCTCAAAACAATAATAATAATAATTTTGATTTTGGAGAACATTAAGACTACTTTTTCTCATGTTTTCATAAATTACTTAATTATTGTATGTTTTGATTACATATCACATGGTTTGAGCTCTTGTTGTGATATAATTATTAAACATATAGCCATTCATTGAAACGATTTAAACATTTTATTTGACATTAAATACACATTTTCGGAGAAAATCATTGAAATCACAAACATTTGAATGCAATGAAGATCTGTGTAATCGGTTGTTCTCACGGAGAGTTAGACCGTATTTATGAAGACATCAAACAGATTGAGACAAATGACGGCATAGTTATAGATCTCGTAATAATTTGCGGAGACTTTCAATCGGTTCGTAATGAGCATGACTTGGAGTGTATGGCAGTTCCGCACAAATTCCGACATTTGGCCACTTTCCACAAGTATTACAGCGGAGAAAGTGTTGCACCGAAACTGACTCTCTTCGTGGGCGGCAATCACGAGGCGTCCAACCATTTGCAGACACTCGCGTTCGGCGGTTGGGTCGCAAACAATATCTATTATTTGGGTTACTCTTCAGTCATACGATTCAGAGGTTTAAGAATTGGAGGCATTTCTGGTATTCATCACAGATCTGACCAACGTTTGGGTCATTTTGAAAGATTGCCTTTCGATGAGAGCACCAAAAGAAGTGCTTATCATATGAGAGAATCAGATGTCTATAAACTGATGCAAATTAGGACTCAAAGTGAAGGCGATTCAGAACAAACACAACAACCAATTGATATCTTTATATCACACGATTGGCCGCTAAATATTCACAGTTGTGGTGATGTCGAGTACCTGTTGAGGAGAAAAAGACATTTTTTCAATGATATTAAGAACAACTGTTTAGGGAATCCACTGCTTGAGCCTGTTGTGAAACACCTGAAGCCGAAGCACTGGTTTTCGGCTCATTTACACGTTAGGTTTGAAGCGCTAATCAATCACACGCCTGACGGCGCACTACAAACAAAATTCTTAGCGCTCGACAAAGTGTTGGCCAATAGAAAGTATTTGGAAATCATAGACATCGAGCCAACTATTCCTTCAGACGATGATTTCCTACAATACGATCCCGAATGGTTAGCAATACTTAAGTCAACTGATAAACTATTAAGTATTGAAAGAAGGTGTACAACACCTCCCCTTTGGTCTAATCTTCATTCTGTTACACAAAACGATATCAACGAAGTAAACCAATTATTTAACAATGATTTTAAGATTCCCGACAACTTCAAGATGTCAGAGCCGGCATCCAATGGTAGACTCAATGATAGCGACCCAAAAAGATTACGTAATTTCACAAATCCTCAGACAACTGAGTTCTGTGCCAAACTTCATATAACAGATCCGATTCAGGCCATTATCGATTCGTTTAAACCGATCCCAAATCCGGATCAAATATCAATTAGTGATGAAGAAGAAGAGGAAGAATCAAACGAAGAAAACCCTCAAAAACGTCACAAATTAGATGATGATATCGATGGAGAAGATATTTTTTTCATTGACCGAAAAGGAGATAACATCGAAAAAGGTGACCATTTTATCGATTCATTAGAAAATACCAACAAATCTGAAATCAATAATTCTTGTGATCATATTCAGGAAACGGACTCACACAATAATAAAATTATGATAGATCTCACTGTTGAAGACGAAAATTTGATTACAACTAAAACTGACTCAACAATTACAACAACGGTTTCGACAGCAAAACAAAGTGATGAACAGTTAACTAAAAGACAGCTCAAAAGGAAAGCGCAAAAGTTAAAAAGACAAACAGAACTCAAACAATTAGAGAGATTGGATGCCATTCAAAGGCCTCCAATCAGTCAAACAAACAAACAGTTAAAAAGGTTGGAAAATAAGAAAGCGTTGGAATCGAGACGAAAACTCATTCTTGAGAGACTTGAATGGGTTAAAAGCAATTTACCGATGAAGAGCGAGGACTCAGAAATCGATGTCTTAACTATTGATGCGTTGTCCTTAAAAACAGAAAACCAAACCAATTAAACTTCATTTACTACTCTGTAATTAATTCGTTCAACAAATTAATGCTTTAGAGAATCTTTTGTTTATTGATCACTATTTGATGTATATTAAGAAATTAAATATAAAAACAATTGACTAATAATTGATTAAATTTATGATAAATCAACTAATTTTAGTGACACTATTATAGTGTTCCCCGAGTTGATAGGCATGTCTGTGATAACTGTAATTAAATCAATTGAAAGCAATTTTAGAGTTAACTGCAAGTAAAGTAAGTTATAATCATTTACCTCAATATTAAAGGCTTTTTTGATTTGTATTCGGAGTTTCCAATCATAACATGAGTTCCTTCCGCTTGTATTACTTCAATCGATGTCTTAAACAAATGAGAGATTACTCTGAGCTCTAACTGTCCGCCCCATAACTTTGTGTTTGCAATTCTATTGCAATACTCTTCATATTCTTCATTATTCATAAGATATCCGGTTTTATCACTGGTCAGAAACGGTATAAACTCTTGTCTGTTTGCTTTCATATAATTACTTGTTTTAAATCTCAATTCTTGTACATTAGTGTGAATGCCTTTGAGACTCAATTGGTGTTCAATAGCTTTATACATACAGTCGCCGTCAGAAGCGATTTCATACACAACTAGTCCTCTAGTATTGAGAATAGACTTCAGCTTTTCTTCTTCAATAAGTCGCGGATTATCGCAGTCGTCCATTAGTCCGTTGGCAATGCGTTGTTGTCTTTCTTGCTCTTTAAGCGCTTTCGCATCTCTTCTTCGCTGAGCTTTTGATACTTTCGTTTCATTATATTTAATGTCTTTTGAAAGCAGGTCTTCATTTATGTCAGAGCTTTTCATTAAATCGTTTTCATTATCAATACAGACATTGTTTATATGATTTGTCAATTCATTAACCGATTTGTTTGACTCGTCATTAAGTTTAAAATCTTTTAACTCTTTTTCGTGTTTTTGTTTAAGACTTATTTCCAAACTTTCGATTTCAGCGTTTATTTCCTTTTTTCGCTTTTTGTCTCCTTTTGTGGTGCAATGCCTTAAATGTGTTATTTTTGCTTTAATTCAATTCAAAACATCTATTAATTAATCAAATCAACGAATAAGATATCAATTGCAATACCATTCAGTTCTTTCTTCTCCTTTCGATGTCTTTCAAGAAGCACTTCTTCTGCACTTAATTGTGATTCACTTTCGCTCATAATTTGCAAACTTTTTATTTCGATAATAAAAATATAACAAAAGTACAATTTTAATAATTAATTAATTATTGCAAACGATCCCAAAATGTGTTCAAATGCTTTCAATTGATTTAATTAAATACAAACAAAATATTAAATTAATTATAACATAAATTATAATAATTATTATCCAAATAAATAATATTTATATTTATATCAATATTGTGTTACTGTATGTGTTGAAGACGTTTAAGACAAGTCAGAGTTCACTCAAATTTTGTGCACAAAATCTGAACCAAATCAGGAAAACTGCGAATTTTGGGTCAATTCTAACCTCGACTCAAATAATTATAACAATTTGTTACCAAAGATTTGACCCAAAGTCAGGCTTTAATTAAAATAAATGCTTGGATACGATACTGGTCTCTCAAACACAATATTGATATAAAATGTTTTGTTTTAGTTTAATATCAATTATGTGAACAATTTTCTTAAATTGAACGTAAATTATGTTTTGAAATGAGAGCTAAATATTAAAAATAGTTCAATGAATTGAATGCACTCTAAATATCATTTAATATGAAATAAATTATACGACATTTTGAGAGACTTTTAGTGAACTTTCATTGAGAGAATGCATTGAAAGCCACACTTTTATTGGGAAAACACGACAACTGATGCGTTTAATTCCTAAACTGAACACTAGAAGCGACACATATTTGGTCTGATATAAACTCAATGTGAATACAATTTTAATAGAGTTTACACGAAAGGAATTCTATAGCTTTCTGATGCAATTCCACGCGATATGTCATCGATTCCCATATTATTAGCATTTTATTTATTATAAATATTTTATAATTTTATTCACAATATTATTAAATACAAAATCAATTTTAAAATAAAATCAATAATTAATAATATAATCATAAATTTGAAAGTTTTTGAATAATAAGATAAATAAATAAATAATAGAATTATGGCTGAAGACGAGTCGGTCAGTATTTATAATTATATTTATGTATTGTATTAATGTATTAATCAATTGGTTAATTATTTTGATCAATATTTTGTTTAAAATACAGATTTTCGATCCGAGTATGAAAAAGAAGAAGAAAACCCGAAAACCATTTGACATGAGTTTACTGGAAGGCAGTGAAGAGGGAAACGATGGTCAGAATGCTTCTCACGACACGAGCATTAAAGATAACGAACTGAATGAAGACGAGTCACTGCAAGACTTGAAAGACTTCTCAGGACTTAAGAAGAAGAAGAAGGGGAAGAAAAAGGCGTTTAATTTGGATGATTTGGAGAACGCATTGCCTAATGATAAAGATGTGAATGAAAACGGCAAAGCCTTGAGTCCGAACGAAGACTACCAATCAATAGCTGAAGCAGATGGTGATGCCGGCGAAGACGACCTCGACTTTGACTTTACGAAGAAAAAAAAGAAGAGAAAGAAAGTTAATTTCGATGGCATTGGAAGCGAACAAACCGAAGAACAGGAGGCGATCACTGCTGAGGTCGGAGTCGACAGAGAGAACGATTTCGATGCCTTACAATCAAACGTCTCTTTAGTTTCGGGCACTCTTTCGACAAACAAATGGCTTGAATCAGATCGAGATTACACTTATGACGAACTGCTAGAAATCGTTTTTAATATAATTAAAGAGAAAAATCCTGAAATAGATGCCGGAACTAAAAAGAAGTTAGTTATGCGTCCGCCACAAGTGCTAAGAGTTGGCACCAAAAAGACATCGTTCGCTAATTTCTTAGAGATTTGTAAATCGTAAGTGTTTTAGTGTTTTCAGAGTTTGATTTATTCTATTAAATGCTGACATGAATTGTCTTATTCGCACATCTTTTTAGTCTTCACCGACAGGCAAAACATATGCAGGCCTTCCTTCTGACAGAATTAGGCACAAGTGGTTCAGTCGATGCCAATAATCAGCTTATAATTAAGGGTCGTTTTCAACAAAAGCAAATCGAAAGTGTTCTCAGACGATACATAAGTGAGACTTATATTCATTTTATATGTTCTTTATTTGCCATCAATTTATTTGCTTTTATTAATCAAAATATTTGGCAATTCTTTAATATTTAACAGAGGAATACGTGGCGTGTCAAACATGTCGTTCACCTGACACTATACTACAGAAAGAGACGCGACTTTTTTTCCTTCAATGCGAAACATGCGGATCGAGAAGATCTGTCACTAATATCAAGAGTGGATTCCAAGCGGTCACTGGAAAGAGAGCCGCCATTAGAGCCAAAACAGCTTAAACCTGCTTTTAATAACATTTTGAATTTATATTTTTGAATTTTATGAATATTTTCAATTTTGAAATCATTAAAAGATCGTAAAAATAATTAAATCTGTTTGACATCAAACTATGAAATGTTTCAGAATAAAATATTTGATAACTTTTTTTTTGAGTTTAAATTCGTTTATAACTTATTTTGATTTCTATTTATTGAGTTAAAAGTCAAAACAATACAACAATAACAATAAATATAAGATAGGACTCTATTACTAAAGTAAGACTAAAGTATTACTAAAGTGGTTCATAAAATGGAAATGTTTTTTGTTAATGTTTTCTTATTAAAAGAACAAATGTCTATTGGTCTTTAATTGCATTTTAAAGGCAATAAAGTTTTTAATATATTCTCTCTGAGTACATGAGATGCTGATGCCTATTGTCCAAGTTTTTAATAATGAGCGAAAAACCAATAAAACTTTAGACACCACTTCACACATTTAGGCTTTGTTCTGTAGACATATTAAGAACTTCGCAGTCCTCCTGATAACCCTTCGGGACCGGTACCAGACCTCAAAGCTTGTTAAGAACGACTGTGTTATTAACGATTATTTAACGATTAAATTAAAGACATTATAGAGTGTAATATTAAGTTTATATACATCAGTGAAATACTGTAGATGAGGCGTCTGTTGAGGTAAAGATATACCAATTCATAAAACACTTACCCAATGGTTATGTCACTTATGTGGTAATAAAGGGACGCAATTGTCCAATCAACAAAAGCAGAGGATACAAATGACAGAAGCTGTCTTTCAATACTTATACCATTACAACCATTAACCACTTTTTGAACATCACAACAGGTAATCAAATACAAAAGTACAGCAAAAGTAAAGCTAAACTCAAGACATTAGTGAAAAAACTACAGGATCAGAGACTTCAGTGAAATTATTTTGAAGATACATATAAAGAAAGAATGTCAATCAACATATTTGTTAGTTTAATAGAATATTTATATCAATTTTATTGAGACTAAACTTATAAATTAAGTAATTTGAGGTCCTTTAGCAAAATATATTACTGTATATACAGGTATTAAATTACTTCCTAACCGGGTCTTCTTTGTAATAAAAGTTAGGGTTAAGTAATGATAGTTTGCGCTAAAGCTCAATCAAAAAAGAGATAAAAGTAATCAGAATCAGCGCGATCTTTAACAATACGGACTACATTCCGACTCATAGACTATACAAAGATTTTTTAATATCCAATAATTTTTAAAAATCTTTTTATGTTACGTATTCGAACCTTATTTACAACAATGAATACAAATATCAAAACCAATTCCTTTAGGATAAAAAAAATTCAACGGCTTAAAAACGCTTTTTATTAAAGTAAACCTTTTTTTATTCAAGATTTTAATCATTTTGAGGTTAAAATAAGTAATTAAGTAGAGATTTATTCCTCTATTTCTTTTTACTTGTATTTATCTATTAATTAATTGAAGAAAAATGTCTCTCTTATTATCTGTCTATCGATGCACTACAATAACGATACTATTCTTCACCAGATTTATGATTAATATAGATTCAGTTAATGGTGAGTCTATTCAATGCTATTCAGTACAATTGAATGATTGTTATTATAAATGTTTTTCTGAATTAAAGAATCGTCACCTACTTTAACGACAAAGTTTAATTCATCAGAAGTTACAGAATCATCGGTTGGCTCAGAAAGCGATACAAATAAAAACTTTTTTGTGATAATAATTGAAATACTATTTCTTTTCATAATATTTGTTTTGATCGGTTTATTGGTTTTCGTTAATTACAAAAAAAATAAAGAAAAGTACAGATTCTGAACAAAAGATTAGTACCAAATCATTAATAAATGATTTGCCGTCCCGTGAAGTACAAGGCTTTGATTTTGAAAGCGATGAACTAAAACCAATTAAGAGTCAAATATTTATGTGGAAGAGTTCTTATGAGACAACAGATAATAAAACTGAACACAAAGTAACGGAAAATAAACATAAGGTTCCTGTCATTGAAATCAAATCCAAAAGTCCGGCGATTGCTAATCAAACGACAAAAAGTCCGATTAATAATGAAAAAAATAAAAAGATGTTAAAAGCAACAAAAAAAAAGTTTGAAAAACCGGTTGACTATAAACAAAAGAAAACAAATAAAACATTAATTACTAAAAAGAAATGATGAAAATCGAGAGTTTCTTCGATTAATATTTAAATAATATAACTCTTAAACTTATTATTTTGTTTCTTATATATTTAAACAATACTCTATATTAAAGTTTCACTGAATATATCAATATTAGACTATTAAACAAAAGTATTTTTAAACTAAATTAATTTTCAGTCTTTTAATTGTCTTAAACTTTAAGAACTTTCTTAATTAACTTTAAGGATTTGATTTATTTTGATTAAATGAGAATTTAATTATAACATAATATAAACGAAATAGAGTTTCGGTTTTAATTGAATGAAAATAGAATGTTACAAAATTAGTGAAAGGGTAAGCTAAATAAAGATAACATTCGGCGCTTATTCAGCCTTAAATAAAAACTTGAATTAGTAATGTTAAAGCATATAAAAAGGGTTTTCATTGACAATTATATTTGCACCGGTGATATTGAAGCATTTTGAAATTTTTTCATTGCACATCTAATATTTTGACTTTAATCTAGTGATTGTAATCCACTTTATGTGGTTTATGATCGTTGCGTTCGGGAACCAAAAAAGGGGATCAGACAAAAATGAGGATTAAATGGCGAATATGTCTTTACCTCTATATCAACTAATTATGCTGTCCATAGGCTCGATAAGCTTAGAATCTGGGCCTAAGGTTCCAAAATGCTTTTTGTGCTGAGTCTATGCACAATTTTATCAATCAAGTAGTTTCACAGATTTAATTATATTAATTTAGGAATTATTCAGACATCAAAGCGGTCCAAATACAAGGAGTCTGACAAGACTTCAATTATATACAGTACAGAAACATTTAAAACTGTTGAAAGCTTTCTTCGTTCAAGTCGTAAAATGAGACCATATTTAGACAAAACAAAAATTGGTTTTACCTTTTATTCAATAAAAATGATTCAAATGATTTAATTTATTAAATTTTGTAAAAAAAATTATTGTATATTTTACTTAATTATATTAATTATTAGACATAATCTAATATTAATATCGATATAATAGTTATAGTTATTGTTCTCCTAACTTGAGTTTTGCGAACTCTTTAGATAAAAGTATAGCGTCATTCATAGAATTTATATTATTTCCAGAAGCCTGTGATGCGTCCTCTTTTCCGCCTCCCTTTCCATTAATAATTTTAGTTATCTGTTGAACCCATTCATTGGCCTTAAGACCCGATGCGATCGCGTTCGATGGAACTGAAGCAAGACATATAACTTTGCCATTGGTTTCATCTGAACTGAAAAACATAGCAGCAGTTTCTGGTGATATAGTTCTCACTTGTTTGAGAGCTGAGTCTAATGCTTTGGCATTTGATCCCGCATTCAAAGCGGTCACAATATATTTGGATCCATTCAATTGTTGTGCCAATAGTTTTGCTGAATCGACCACTTCGTTGAGTAGCACTGCTTTGTTGGCGCGATCGGCAGAATCTAATTGTTTCTTCAAATTATTTAAATTAGTTCTCAATTCCTCTTTTTTCCAGTAAGAAATGCTCGATTGAGACACTTCTTCGATAAGATCTACGATTTCTTTAACGTTTTCCTTATAATTCTCTTTATTGCTTTTGCTTTCAATCGATTTTTTCAGTTTTAACACAGAATTATCGAAAAGCTCTGCCTTATTGAGTGCTTTCGTTGCTTCGGGACCTGTGAGAGCAACTATACGACGAACCCCTTTAGCAATAGCCTCCTCGCTTGCAATGACAAAGTTGCCGATATGCCCACTACGCCTTAAGTGAGTTCCCCCACAAAATTCAACAGATGTTTGAGTGCCTGCAGGACCTGTTGGGTCCGACAGCAAGTATTCAACTGAAACTCCGATTGAGACGACTCTCACAGGATCGGGATATGTCTCGTCGAAAACTGCACGAAGACCTTGAATTGCTTTGGCTGAGGCCAGTGTCGAGTCTTTAGCAAATACGGTCTCATTTTTAGATATCATATCTTGAGCTGTCTTTTCTGTTTGCTTTACTTGCGATACAGACATTGCGCCCTAAATAAGCATTTTATTTATAATTTTTATTCAAAAAACACAATAAATGATTAGCTTTACATTATTTGTGAAATCAAATCTCAGTTTATCGGGAGCCACAAGAGATCCTTTTTGATTGGCTTCAGTGGTTAATACTGACCGCAACGCAAAGTTCAAAACATGAGTTCCCGTGTGATTATTCATTATTAGTTTTCGTCTTTGCTGTAAAAGCAGTAAATTCTTTAGAAATAACGTTTAATTAATTAAAAACTCAAGTCAGACCTCATCTATTTGAAGCTTTAATTTATGCCCAATTTTGAGTGTTCCGCAGCCAACCTGTCCTATATGTATGACATAACCGCCATGAACTTTGACCTGCCTTACTTCAAACTCAGTTTCTTCTTCGTCAGCATTTAATAAATCTTTAGTCATAAACCCGGTGTCGTATTCTTGTCCGCCCGCCTCTGCATAGAATGAAGTCTTATCAAGAATTACTCCGCACTCTTCACCACTCGTCACTTCATTAACAAACTGTTTGTCTTTTCTTAGCGCCAAAACAGTTCCATAGCATGTTTCAAACTGATAATCAGAGTTTGGACTCTCGTCAGCAGATTTATAATTATATTTTGGATTATCATCAGTAGAGGGTATTTGCAAATTATCTCTTAATTCTGCGATCGCGTGAACATTCAAATCAATGCCTGTGTCTGAAAGTGAGCTTTTTGTTTGAGAATTTAATTGTGCGCTCGCTTTACAACTTTCATAACTTATTAAGTCGACTGTAAACCCGTTTTCTTCGACCATAAGTTGTGTTAAATCGAGTGGAAATCCGTAGGTGTCGTACAACCTCCAGGCTATGTCTCCCGGAAGAACCGTTTGTCCCGACATTTTATTAATAGTTCGCTCTAATAAACGCTTTCCTCTCGAAAGTGTTTTAAGAAATTGATTTTCTTCTTCGTTTATAACACTCATCACTGATTGCGGATCTTTAGACAGTTCAGAGAAGACATCTCCGAGTGAATTGACCACAACCGGCACTAACGAAGCGAAAACACCTGGTTTTCCACCGAGTTTTTCAATATATCTGACCGCACGACGAAGTATTCTCCTCAAGACATAACCTCTGCCAACATTGTCAGGTCGACCGCCATCTGAAAGGGCAATAGTAAGAGTTCTAGCGTGATCTGCAACCACACGATAAGCCATATCAAGACCGTCTACATCTTCAGCTCCAACTTTACCACTATAAGGACGCACTCCTGTTGCCTGTTGTATGGCTTCGAAAATAGGAACGAACACATCAGTGTCATAATTAGAACTTTTTTGTTGAATAACAGAAACTATTCTTTCAAAACCCATTCCTGTGTCGACGTGTTTCTTAGGCAAAGGTTTAAGTGAGCCGTCGTTTTCACGATTAAACTGAATAAAGACAAGATTCCAGACCTCGAGAACGTCAGGGTCGTCCATATTGACTAAATGAGCGGCATTTCGACCACCGATTCGATCGAAATGAATCTCAGAGCACGGCCCACACGGACCCGTTTCTCCCATTTCCCAAAAGTTATCTTTCATACCAAAGGGCAAAATGCGATCTGAAGGCAGTCCCAAATCTAACCAAATCTGACGACACTCTTGGTCTGGCTCTAAATTGCTGTCAGGGTTTCCGCCGAAATAAGTGACATAAATGCGATCTTTTGGCAGTTTATAGACATGAATCAAGAGCTCGTAAGCCCAGCTGCAGATCTCTCTCTTGAAGAAATCGCCGAAAGACCAGTTGCCCAGCATTTCAAAGAAGGTGTGGTGATAGACATCTTTTCCCACATCATCCAAATCATTGTGTTTACCGCCGGCGCGAATGCATTTCTGAGTGTTAACAACACGTTTATATTTGGCGGCATCACTATTGGGGTCAACCGTTCCAAGAAATATGGGCTTAAACTTAAATAATACTATTAATTAGTATTTGAGTTAAGAGCACAATAAAATTCTATTTATTTATGGCTTAAAGAGTTGTCACAAATGAAGACAAGAGACAGACAAAGACCAGACAGAGAGCAACCAATACCTGATTCATCCCCGCGTTTGCGAACAGAAGAGTCGGGTCGTCGTGTGGTATCACTGAAGACGATTTTACGTACAAATGATTGTATTTCTCTTTGAAAAAATCAATAAATATTTGACGGATTTCTTGCGCAGACATTGAATTGGCTTCCATTTTAAAGAAGTTATTGTTTTCTTATTTGACCCAAATTTAAGACAATGTACTTTCGGTTCAATCTATTATAATATTATTGCAAAAAAACAATTCATTTATTATTGAATGCAATCAAATATCGATTAATAGTAAGTCAATAGAAATACTTTATTAGACTTCAAATTCAACTCTAATGTTAATTAATCTCTAAAATCAAATAATACTTAAACTTCTTTTTTATTTATATGTAACTAAACTCATAATTGCGTCAGAATTTGAATTAAAAACAAATATTTATAATAAATAATGAAATGAATGATGAAATCAATTGAAACAAAACTATAGTAAAAGTTTTGAATCATATGTTTATTTGAGTTTAGGAATAAAACATATGTCACATAAAGTGATATAAACTTACAAATAATGGTCTGATTGTTAACACAATTCTGAATAGTAATGAAATACCAATTAAATTGATTTGATTAAAGATTTATTAAAATATAATTAAATATTAGACTTTAATCTAAAGTGAATGAATGTCAACAAAATGCAAACGTGTTTCAGTGAAAGGCAGCGAC
>JAQGCH010001612.1:0-15073 GCA_034699485.1 Nanhermannia elegantula | reverse complement strand
GTTTTGGATCTAAAACTGTTCACTATAGCGAGAGATTCACTATATCCGACTTCACTATAACGAGAGTCTACTGTATTTAGATTCAAACATAGACTCATAATGATATCATAAAAGTATGCAATTGTTTGGAATATCGTTTAAGAGTTATTGTTTGTGTCATAAGTAGATTAGTCTGAAGTAATTATTCAAATTTATTGCTATTGTTATTGCTATTTCTCTAAATAGCGAACATTAAAAATAATTTATTGTTAAGTTAGCTCATGAACAATAAAAATAATTAACTTATTTATTTATTTTGAAGGTCTTTACATAATTGACTTTAATTCAAATGGAAAAGATGTTAGCGTTAGACTATTTCTTTCTCAGCACTATCCCTACCCATTACTGCCAAATGACGCTAACATTAAAATTTTGAGCCTCAAGAATGATAGAGTGCTTATTAATTGGAATATGAGCCCCAGCGAAACAGTCAGCCCTATTGAATATTGTATTGCTATAAGCAGTAAAAGACATTTTGTGGATAATTGTCAGTTAGACATTCAAAATAAAGACAACGATGAAGAATATGAGTTGGATTTGTTACCTTCTGCGGCTTCAACTTCTTTTGCCTATTGGTGGGGAAAAACTGTTAAAAAGATGTTAAGACAGTCCAAAGTTGACAGTATTGCTGATCATAATTTGAGCATTGAATGCATAGGGAAAAAGACGCGGCATATGATTCTCAATATGAAGAGTAGAGTCAATTATTTTATTGATGTATTCGCCAGAAATTCAGTGACAAACGCAACTTCGATGTATCGCACCATAAATATTACATTAGTAAATAGCGAACCATTTAAGCTAAAAGAGAACGAACAGACAATTGTTAAATTAAATTCAGCCAACAATCACACAATGCAATTAAAGTACGGCTTGAATACCAAAAATCAAGAAAAACTATGGCTATTCGTGCAGTCATGTTCAGGACCGGGACCTCTGACTATTACAGCGAAAACTCAATTGAAAAGCTCAGAAAATGTGAGCGATTTATCATTTACTGGCAGTATATTTGATATGAAGACAATAGAAATTGTGATCAATTCCAATGTCTCTCAAATTGTTACAATAGAAGTTTCGTCAGGAATCGCAGCAGAAAGAAGCGCAGTTCTCTTATTAAGCAGAAAGCATAATAAATTTCCTTTTCCACGATTACCGGATGACCGAAAGATTAAAGTATTGGAAACTCTAACGGATTGCGATTCTGTTACTCTCGCATGGAATGCATCTCCAGATGACAAAGTTCTTTACTGTATTTACCAAAGAGAAGCTCATAATCATCACTCAGCTTTTCCACAATCAAAGAACATATGCACTGATATTGATAATGACAATAATAATAATAACGATATAAATGCTAACAATGCAAACCCAGCGCGAAAAGTATTGTGCAGGCGATATCACAAATCGTCAAAGCGTCGATTCCATAACGTAATCATGCAAAATGTCAAACGATTGTCGTCTGGAACTAAATATGTATTTCAAGTAATGCTAACCAAATATAGGGGCAGAACTCTAGCTTATGAACAGGTCTGGGTGTCGACCAAATCTAAATATCAGTGCCAGTAAATAAATATCTATTTGTCTTCGATCTGTCATTTTCAGAGATAGACTCAGAAGAAAAGTTAATTTATTTACTAAAAGTATTTTCACTTACAAATCAATGTTTTTACGCAATAGAGGAGTCAAATAAGTAATAATCAGTTTTGTTTAAACACAAAATTTGTTTATATAATGGAAGAATTGCAGAGCTTTGAACAGATGGGAACAAATTCACAAAACTTTAAATAAGTTATACACTTGAGTTGATTCGAAAAAATAAACATTTATTAATTATAAAACTATTAATTAAGCGGTAGTTCTGCGATGTATTTTGTTTAAAAAATTGACGTTTTTATGTGTTTTATTCATATTTATTGATTCTTTTATACAAACTAAGAAGTGATCGTTCGAGGCTTTCTTCGACTCAACATTTAATTCTATTTTTCATTCTATCAAAAAAACTTAGATATAAAATACTTATATCAACGATTTGATTGTGATTTTTCATATTAAATCAATTATAATATAAAATATGATTTGCTTTTCACATATTCTAAAATAGAATCCTATGAAGAGTTTAATACATTTTATATTTCTATAATTAATCATATTTTTATTGAATTAAATTTCCAAAAATAAAAACTTAAAATGTAATTAAAATGAATAATAATTATTAGTCATTGAAAAGGAGAAACCTTCGAGTCGACCACTATTGACAATAGCAATAATGATTATATAACTTTATTAACTAAATATAATATAAGTTTACCTAAAGTTTAAGTAATATTAGTTCGCAATTGTATTAAATTTGACATTTAATAAAAGCAAATGAAACCATTTTTAATTAATACCGAATTATTAGAAATACAAAATAATTGATATTTAAATTACAGAACAGAAGACAATTATTTGCAATTTTATTGTTCATAAGGATGTTCAATGTTGGAGATGACCATTGTTTACTATTTAAAAATAATTTCTACAAAATAGCATTATTATAAATCAAAATGGTTTTCAATTCATAACTATCAGATTGCTTAGGTCAGGCTTAGGTTAGGTTAGGTTAGGTCAGGTTAGGTCAGGATAGGTCAGGATAGTTCAATCAATCTCATCAGGTCTTTACAGCTTGTAATTTACTGATAAGAGAATACAGCTAAGGTTAAATGACAATTAATGGTTAAAGTATCAAATTCATTTTTAAATTTGAAATAGTTATGGATTAACCAAATAGAGATATTCTGCATTACTTGGGAGAAATATCGTATAATTTTAAATTCAATTCTTTTAAATACTAAATTGAATGCTAACAAAGTTGTTACGATTTAACAAACTGTAGGTCTTTACCAACAAATATCTCTTAGTT
Organism: Nanhermannia elegantula; assembly: GCA_034699485.1. Lineage (NCBI taxonomy): Eukaryota > Metazoa > Arthropoda > Arachnida > Sarcoptiformes > Nanhermanniidae > Nanhermannia > Nanhermannia elegantula. Next base: position 12,132 of record JAQGCH010001612.1, on the reverse strand, counting down.
GACCAACACTTATACCAGACATAAATCGATTTAAATTATAATCAAATGTTTTATTAGATGGACTGAAATTACATTTACTACAATTTCAACGAGATTTAGATAAAATTTATACAGAGATAATAGAAAATAATATTTATTTATTCAAAAATACAAACATATACATATATATCGGTAATAAACATCATTTTTATAATATTGTTGTAATCATTAATAATAGACTTTTAGAAATATTTTATATAAAGATTTGTGATTGTATTCAAACAAAATAATAATATTAATTATTCAAATATATAATACTTAGAATCACAGCATTTAATGACAGCAATGGTATGGTTAGTATTAATTTATTTGACTAAATGGCAACCATTGAATCTGTGTTTAAGAAGTGCGAGTCTTTTCTCATAGACCTCAGACCTGAGAGCAATCACTTCCTTTTCGATTCGATCGGTTTCCTCTTTCAATAAATCCTTCTTCGTCTCTAAAGTCTTAATAATTTCAAGTTTTTTATTTCGACATTTCCTGGCAGCGATTCTGTTGCGCTCGCGTTTGATCTGACGTTTTCTCTCCAATTCATTTCGATCAATGACTGCAACTCTAGCTTTTGGCCGAATATGTCCTTTCGCTAACTTTAACAGTCCTTTTGCAGCCAATCTCTTATTTATCGCATTTTCTTTCGGCTCTTCTTTCGGATTATTAGAGCTCTCGTTCGATACCCTTTCAAAGACAACCATTTGTCGAGTTTTCTCATTCTGTTCCACACTTGGAGTCAAACTATTTTGAGTTTCATTTGCCGTTTCATTGGTTGTAATGATTTGAGAATAGTTTTGGTGAAAGAACTCTTGTGTTGAGATGAGTTGTCCCACAACTAATTCATTCATTAAGATATCGGTCTCTTCTTTAATGAATTAAACAATAATTACAATTATAATACAGTATAAGATTCATAGTATTTCTCACTTACTCTCAACTGAACTTTCATTAGGAATGCGCTCATAATTCACATCACTATTAGTTTGATTGCATTCAAGCCATTCATTTGATGCTTCATTTGATGCTTCACTTGAAATGCTCTCTTCTTGTGGTTGTAGTTCTTGTGGTATTCGTTGTGGTATTTGTTGTGGTATTTGTGATATTTGTTGTGATATTTGTTGTGGTATTTGTTGTGATATTTGTTGTGGTACTTGTTGTGGTACTTGTTGTGGTATTTGTTGCCCATAATTAGCATTAAATTCATTATAATTGAAAGCATTATAACAATTATTATTATTATTATTATTATTATTATTATTATTATTATTAAAATTATAATTATTATTATCGAAGCCCTGATTGTAGTTATAATTATTGTCATAAAAGTCTCGTCGATTGTGGGCATTGTTTGTCCACTGAATGCCTTGACTGTAGTTGTTTTGCAAACACGTATTCATATTGTTCTCAATAAATGAATCATTAAGTGAATCATTGTTTGGATTGTATATGAATTTTAAAAAATGATCGAAATCTGAGCCGAGATCGACATTGAAGTCAAAATCCAATGATTGGCTTTCATTTGGATTTTGATTGAGATTCAGTTCAGACATGATTTTGAGCCAAAAAACAATTAAACAAAAGATATATTTGAAAGCGAATGCTTTGAATGCTTTCTCACGAATGCAATCAAATAATGACTTTTCAATCAAATGCTATCAAAGAGTTCGAGAACTTGACTCTCAGTTCACTATAAATGAGTTCAAATGAAAACCATTCGAAACAAAATTCCCCAAAATTACGAAATGAGTGCTCATTAGTGCTCATGAGTTGTGATGAGGTGTTCGTCAATATCTATATCAATATCTAATAAGTGAACGAACAGCACAAACATTAATCAAATTTAAGTCCATTTTTGTTGTTTACCTAAAATACATGTCATTCATGACAACCATTACTATGAAAAAGAGTTCAACTTTTGGAACTGTTATCTCATTAAGAAAACCATTCATTTGTTTTAACCGAAAGACAGACCAATCTATGAATTATAAGTTGAGTTCAATACCAATACATACAGTATATAACATACAGTCTATGCCAACAATCGTTTACTTTTAAATATTTGTGATATGTATTGATATTTCATTTTGAGAAACATTTCATAAAGTTTTAAATAATTGACAAACTTTTCAAAACTTATTAAATATTTTCAATTAAATGAATGGGTTTTTAACTGTAATTTATTTTTTGTCAAATTTTGTGACCATTTCTGTTTCCATACTTTGGTTGAGTTGTCGGTCACTAATTCTGGTCTCAGATATTGAGTGGTTGTCCAGCTGGAGGACACCGGACATCTATCCATGCAGTGGTGCAGTGTTTGTGAGACTGATAGCTATGAGTTAAGTATTTGTTATATTAAATGTGAGAATTGGTGTTATAATTATCTGTTTTAAATGTGGAGCCATTCATATATACTTTGATATACTTTCATATATTTTCATATTTGAACACAAGATGTCTGTATATAAACCATTTTTAGACAATTTCAATGCTTTATTGGTTTGCAATGAAACCAATTCGCGTTATTTTTATCATTTTTATAGCCGTCTCATAACTTGCAAACATTGAAATAAACCACAAATTAAATTAATTATTAATTATGAGCACATTTGAAGTTCATTAAAATACTGAAATGTGTGTTATTGTATAGTTTTGTTCATAGATTGTTAACATAACTAAAAAATTTTGAAGAAAACCAACAGAACTGATGTTCAATGCATTGCCAAACACTTTGAGACAGTTATAAAAAGTTTTGCAATTATTTACGGTTTAATATATTTATCTATTATTGTCTTAAAATCGTAGCATTTAATGAGATTCAAAATTTCTTCTGTTTGTAATAAATTAAAATTTTACTAAATTTATAATTTAAATAAACGGCATTATAATGAAAACATGTCTTGTGTTGAAAAAGAGACACTTAATTGTCTACTAATTATAACTTATAGGCTATAAGTTTTAGTTAAGAATAACTCACTTATAGGACAAAAATACAAAAGTAGCGAAAAGTAGTACTGTATAAGAGCGCATAACAATTGTAATCATTGTAAAAAAGAGACAGACTTTAATTTTGTTTAAAAGATTTTATTTTTAAAGCATTACTTTATTACTTTTGGTTCACAAATGATTAAAACTTCTCAAAGTTATCTTCTTTTAGAAAGGCTATGCGTTTAATGTGTCGCAACTTTTTGCACTTCTTTATCACTCAAGAGTCGAGACGATTGAAAAAACTTATTGATGAGCTGTTTAATGATCAGTCAAAAAAACACCTTTGAGTTGAGTGTTTAGAAAAAAGGAAAACTTTTATGTTTTAATCGGACGTCACTATAGAGAGTGGTCATATTTGATTGAATTAGTTGTAATGCTTTTTTTGCTGTCTGTTTTAGTTTTTGTTGTCGACCACTTGTAAATCATCCTTACAGAGGGTGATCACTATTTTTTGTAAAAAATCTGAAAACTTATAACACAAGCTATCAAATTTAGATGAAAGTAAAGCTTTTAATTTTATACTAATTTCATTATAATATGCGTTAATTATTGAGTTATAAGTGTTGAAATATTACAAAATATAGCGATCACCCTCTGTGCATACGCTGCATAATTATCGTAAATAATGTGTTTTATTGGTTTTTAGATTTCTTAAATTGTGAGCATTATTTCAATATTTCTTGATTTAACTTTTTTCACAATTTTATTAATTAGTTTTTTATGTTTATCACTTTACAGTCGCCAAACGCTAGCGTTTCGAGTGTTTTACAACAACTCTTCATTCAGTGGCTTTGGTTTATTACTAACTTTTTTAGTTAGATTTAAAGCTATTCATCTGATGTTTAAACTTGATATGTGGTGTCAGATGAGCTGAGCTGAGCTGAGATGAGTCCAGTTTAGCCAAATAGTGTTAATTTATTCCAGAATTTTGTATTTACAAAAATAGTCATCAATTTGTTGGCTTCACACAGAGCTCACCCAACAAATCTAACTAAATCTAATAGTTTTAAATCTAACTAAAAAGGTTAGTAACGAACCAAAGCCACTGAATGAAGAGTTGTTGTAAAACACTCGAAACGCTAGCGTTTGGCGACTGTAAAGTAATAAACATAAAAAAACTAATTAATAAAATTGTGAAAAAAGTTAAATCAATAAATATTGAAATGAGTTTTATTTAATAAATTTTAAATAAAACAAAAAGAATAATTTCTGATCAAATAAATAAGAATCTCTTTTAATTTCATTTTATTAAAAAGATTCATAAACTGAAAGAATATTTTTATTATAAAAATGTGGATATCATTGAGCTTTTCTTTGTCTTTAAATCTGTAAACTGTAATAATTATAGAAAAGTTAATGACAGACCTAATGGAAAAATATAAAATTGCTGATAATTTATTTATTGATTGTTCTGGTCCTTTAAAGATGTCTTAACCAACTCTGAGAAGATGGGTCCTCAGGAGGGCAATAGAGAGTACTCAATAGGCCTATTCGTTCAAATTTGCAAATATACACAATAGTGTCAGAAAAGGATTTATTGTCAAATTCTAGAGTAGTATAAATTGGGAACAGTTTCAGTGATTCAATTGGGGTCAGCCATGCATTGAAGAATTGATGGCCGAATTTTTCACTGAAATGCGTGAAGGAATCAAATGATTTATGTTTAGTGTCATTCACTGCGACTCTCATTTCTAACTATTTGAATGGTTTATTCGTTAACAAGATTTAAGAAAATAAAATTGCGATCAAATAGTATACGACTTTTAAGTTTTATTACCAAATAATAATATCATAAATGCGCAGTCATTACAATTTTCTAAAAATATTTCTATTATAAGTATAAATGTTTTTATATCTTCCATCACATGATTCCTTGATTTTTAAAAAGCGAATATACGCAGAAAACATGATTCATAATTCGGATCATAAAAACTTCATCTATAAAATTATAAATAAGTTCTTTGTTTGTATCGCAAATGCCGCAAATTAGACATTCAATTATTTAAAGATTCAATTATAAGATAATTTTGAAGCGCAAATATGAGAAACAAAGAGCTTCTTGTTTACTAAGTAAAGACTGTTTTATCTGTCACTTTCAGCCATGAAGTCATCATTCAGTATATACAATAAGTCCAATTGAAATAAAGGGCCAACACAGTGAAGGAGAGAGAAAATAGCAAAACAGATGCACTGTTTGTCCTTTTAAAATATTGGTAAATACTAAAGATAATACGAACACATCAGCGCTGGCTTTCGTCTTAGAAAACGTAGTAATAATGGAAAAATGCCGATATTTGTCGGCAAGTTTGTGATGTACTCCAAAATGATTGCGAATGTTTGACTTCCGATAAACTTTGTCTGACATTTACAAGTACTGCTAGCGATAAAACAGATGTTGAATAGATCTCAATAGTTCTGATGGCAGAGACAATACCACATAAAACTCTGGGGTGGTTTCAAAAGGCTCTTAAATGTTATATAAAAGTTTATATATTACTAATATCTTAACTTTTATAAGTTAAAAGACAGCGGCATTTGAGCCACTTTGAGCTGTTAAGCAAATAATATATAGCACACCTTTATTTGATTGTTTAATTATTTGATGGTTTGAATGCTGCAAATTTGTTATTTATTATTTACAGTGCAATTTCCTGGGATTTTCTCTCAAGTGCTTTGCTTTCGCTTTTTATTACATTTTACTTACACTTGGAAACAGTTTTTATTATTATTTATTAAGACCTGAAAAAGTTTTAATGAGAGATAAAAATAAATAAAAGTACACAACAGTCTAAATACCAATAAAAGCAGCAACTCTTGTATGAATAAGTTTGCCTTAAGTGTAGGTTCTGTCAAATGGGTATAACGTATAGCTCTATTAATATGGCAGAGGCATAAAAACTTTTGTCTGACGTGAGAACAGAGTTCTTATAATTTAAGGTAGAAGTTGTTGCGTTTTAGACATTAATGAAATTTACGATTTTTTATGAGAGACATGTGTGCAATAGTAAGGCTATTACATTACAAACAAGTAGAAAATACGCGAAACATTTTGAAGAGGGTCTCTCAAATTTGAAGGCACAAAAAGAGTTAACAGGTTTAGGTTCACTTATTCTCAAATAAGACCTCATTCAAAACAAATTCCAATTTGTCATCACTCAAGTATAAGCTATTGATAGTTGCTTTCATTGACTTAAAGTTATCCATAATTTAATTACGTTTTCTTTGGATAAAAAGCCATTCTCAAGTCCTAATGTATTTTGATTTATGCAACGCTCAATTCAAATGACAGCCGCCAAGTGATAACAAGACAAATAAATAAGGATCCCTTTAGTGAGGGTTGATGTACCATTTATGGCGACAATTCACCAACGATTCACTGGCAATAAAAAAAGATGTCCGAACAGCTGTATTCAAAAGATTTATAGTGAGCCATAACTTTTCAAACAGACGGCTATAGGAAAGTGCATTTGGCAGAGAGTTTTTTTTAAAAGTTAACGGCTATACTATATGGGACTCTTTCCGATTCCGAATTGACCCTAAAAATGGCAATAAAATAGTTTAAATGCTACTTAAAGTCTTGTGTGGAATGCATCGCAAATGGACTTGTTATTAGTTCAGTATTAGTACTATATTTCAGGAAATATATTATTGCTAAAAGTTTTATAGTAAACGACTGTCTCTTAATTCAGGGTCTTTTTAATCCTTAAAATCACAAGAAATTTCTCACTGCATCCATAAATTGAATTTAATGTTCAGGCTTTAAACCAATAAATGAATTTGGTTTCAGTAAAGTTTGCAATATCTCTAATTAAGTTTTGTTGCATTTATAAGATTGTCCTAAATTTCACAATTACCTTAAAAGTATTGTTAAGTGTATACCGAGTGTATATATCATGAAATGCTAAAGTGCACATTTGTTAGCAATCTTTTTGAGTTTCGTTCCGCTTTCAAAAGTCAATCTTCTCAAGTATTAACACTTATGTGAAACACTCAAGAATTCTCTTATCATTATATCAATATATCAAACGTATGCCAGAAGTTCAAACACTCAATAATAAAATATTAGACTTTTAAATGATTTGTTTTAAAAAAACTTTGACTTTTGAGTTTATTAATTTCTTATAAATTCTGAGACAGTTATTCCAGTATATAGTACAGTAAATGCTCTATTAATAGCTGTTAAGATACATAACTTATACCAATTACTAGTATTAAATAGAAAAGTAAAAAATAAAACCATATTTTTTTGTTTTGTTTTATAAGATTTAATCGTTCAAAGAATTTAAGTTTTTATTGGTTTCAGTATTTATATTCACTTATTTTAGATAAACGACTAGTTTATAAGTACATGAGGCGCATCACCACTGATTTAAAAGATAGCTATCATTTCAGACATTTATTTCGTTGAATTAAATTTTACTTATTTCAGTACTGAAGCCATAAAACTAATTAAAATGGCATTTGATATCATTGAAGTCTGTTAAGACACATTAACTGAATTCATGTAATTTAATATTGCACCATTCCTTTTTTCTTCCCTTATTTGAGAAACTATATTTTTAGTGCTATTTTTTGACCAATTAAAGCATAAAAATTAAGAGTCTTATATACAAATTAAAATACTAATTAAGTCTGAATTTTAAATTTAAATCAAAGGAGAACCAAAGAATTTTTTTTAAATTCTTAAAAACATTAAAGAGGAACAAGATACATTTTGAAAAAACTTCAAAAAATCAAAGGGAACCAAGGTACCATTTTAAAAACTTGGTAGTGGGTGCTAACCCTACGAAAACACCTACATTATTCATGTATGGTGTAATTAGTTGATTAAAACATATTGGACGATTAAATTAAGTTTATATTTTAGTGTGTTCTTTGGCCCTCATTAGGTTCAGATTCGTGTTATTTTCCCAAAATAATTGGACATGGTTGCATTATATGATACATACATATATTATATATTCAAAGGCCTTGTTTGTCATGATCAGGTAAACTTACTAGAGTATATCAAATCCGTTAGCAGTGCATTTCATTATTAGCTGTTTGGCTCGGGTTTGATCCCAGTTCAGGCCCAAATTAATAGCTATGAAGTGAACTGACATCCTGACAATCAAGACCTCTCCTTCAAAGGGAAAACCCTAAAATATTATGTTTTATATATAAAGGGATGATTGTAACCAAATATGGATTTACAGTCACTTTTGTCATAACCAAATTGAAAAATTGTTTGATATAAAAAACAGTCAGTGGAATCATTTTTGGTTGGAAAACCGTTTAAAACTAATGTCAATTTTATCTGTTATATTAAAGTTCGATAAACTTATTTTCTGGCAGAACAAAAGCTCAGTTAGTAGTACACATCTCTTTGGATTGAGTGGCTCAAGTTCAATCCCACGCAAGATCCAAAATTAAAACCAGATAAGTGGCTCATCCCAAAACGGGAAACAAGATGTCACACTAGCATCAAATTTTGCAGTCATATACAACAAATATATCATTACCAGGGCAGCGATTCGCTGGTGCTAAACAAGGAGAAATTTGGTGGTAAAATGGGGCTAAAAGTGATTAAAATGGGATTTAAAATATCATTCTATATAATTATAAAAATTATTTTTGCTTTTAAAAAACGATAAAAATGTATTACATTCTTATGTTCAATTGTATTTTCAGTCATACTTTCATTGTTATCTGCTTTAATACCCTAAATTTTGGCGTATGATTCAAGGTTTATATGAGAAAAATGTTAATTTTTTGGAAATATAAAAAAGTAGGGTATATACGAGGGTCACAGCGGTAACTAGGGGTGGAAGAGAGGGCTAGCTCCCAAAATGAAAATTCTGGTTACGGCACTGACAAGGATTTCGCGTTATACGTGCAATTTTTTTAGGAAACTTGTATTTATACATATTCCTAAATTAAGAAAGGTCGCAATTTTCTTTAAGTTTAGAGGCATATCTGGACAATAGTACCGAAAAACCATCTTTGAATTTTTGTAGCTCACAAAATCAAAGAAAGCCAAAGGATGGTTTGTTTTTGGCTTAAAATTCATTTTATTTTATATAAATAAATGAATTTTGTCCAAAATGGGAGTTTACTGGGTAAATGGGATTTATGGGGGAATAAAATATGTCTCATTTTAATCACTATCATCTATCCGGTGCTCATTTCATAAAATACCACGGATTGAGCTATGATTAACTAAAGTGGATTTACCACTGAATCGCTGCCCTCATCATTACACATTTCAATAAGAAATAAGTACAAAATAAAAATTTTATTAAATAATAAAATAAGTGAATTTCTTTTTATTTAATTTTTTTGAGCTGGCTGGATGGCTTAGTGGTCTAGGCATTGGCTCATTATTGAGTCAAAAGTTCACACAGTTTACTGAGTGGCTGTGCGTTCGAGTCTAACTGTATGCCAAAAAAGTTTTTCCAAGGCTAGCATAGACTAAGCGGCCCAACTTAGGGTACTTTAGTGCTCTTAACAGGGCTGCAGATTAGCTGGAGATAGTTGAGTGTTTCATAGTGAATGTGATTCACATTATCCTAATCTGGCATAAACCGCCTTAATATCTATGAGTTGGCAATGTCACAGACTAAGCTCACCAACAAGAGCATGTGAATAACAAAAAATTAAATAAAAAAAATCACGTAATACACTTGAAAAATCTTAAATAAAATATTAATAGAATAAATTTTAGCGAAAATATGGATATAACCTAAAAATTGTAAATACCATTTTTTGCATTTTTGCTATAATAGATATTAAACCAAATAATAATGAAAAATAGAAAGCTAATTGACTAAAAGATAGAGAAGTGAATATTTTATATAAATATTTAAGAATTATATGAAAAAATCGACAATTAAATTAGTTATTCCATGGAATTAGATAATTATTCACTTAGTTGTAAATTTTATCTAAATAGACATTTTGGTGTATCTACAGATATGTTTAATAACTTTTTAATTTGTATTTAATCTTTATTTTTTTTTATTAGCTTCGTTAATGGCCTGTACATTAGACTAAAAACTTGTTCTGCTGTTCCCTTACCATCGATTTGGTACTACTGCTATATAGTATGGTTATACTGTGCAATAGTGATATAAATTTGCTTCCACTTCCATGGAATTAAAGTAGAATTAGAAAAATAGGCGTGGAATGGAAGGGGTTTGGATTGAAATCAGAAAATTAAATACAAGTCAAAATGAACAAAGTTATCGAAAAAATTTCATATTTACTGTAAACGTCCTTAAACATAAAGTCCCCAAAGAAACGTGAAAGCATACTTCATAATGACATTTTCATGCATTGCATATGAGCAGAAACAAAAACAGTTAACATTTCTTCAATTAAAACATTGATTTGAAGGATGTTTCAATGTTGCCATGGGAACTTTTTCTTTATAAATCTATACATAATATACAACCCGTATTCTTATTCTCCCATTGCATATAAAACTTATAAAATTAGACCAAACAGAGTTCTGACTCAATATAAAAGTTAGATATGTGGAATAAAAAACTCAAATAATGCAAAATATTAAGTTACTGCAAATTCAAATAAGTCCAGGATCTTTAGGCTCGATAGGCTGAACCTGAGCCTAAGCCTGATCCTAGGCTCAAACACACTGATACTGAGCCTAAGGCTACAAAAGCCTCTTCGAGCTGATTTTATTTATTTTAAAAAATTTTCTGTCCCAGAAGTCAATATAAAACAAATCTAAAATCGATTTATTGGTATTTTTAGGCGTAAAATTCAAATATGAAAATATATTTTGACTCAGACTAATAAATACATTTCGAGTTATTCTCATTGTTATTATTGTATATTATTATTGTGTTAATAAATTGCATTGCAATGCTATTAAATGAGAAAACAACTAATTTTTAATATGAGTTATATACTGCAGATCTGCTACAGATATACTGTATAACCCTTATGCCGGTTAACATTTTTATATGGCTTTTTAGTTATGATACGATATGACAATAATTATTATGCCCTAAAAATATTTTCGGAATCGGATATTACACACTCACAAAGAAGTGCTTACCTTTTAAGATAAAGCCTAAAGAGTCACAATCAAAATAAACCTACAGATAGAACATGAGGACAAACAAATATTTTATGAGAAAAGAAATGAAAATTTAATTATTTTATTATTTTATGGTGTTATGGAATGAACTCTTTCGCTAACTTTTGTTACTCTGCTATAAAGTACTTTCCCTTAGAATTAAATAATAGACAAAATACTTTCTCAGATGATAATAATATTATGAATGGGTATTAGTTATAAGCTGTTGTGAAGTATGGCATTTCATAGGATATGCATTACTTAATATTATTACGTAATAAAATGTTTTAAGAGAATCTGAGAGACGGGTGAAGTGATTTTAGCGAACGCTGCCAGAAATGTTAGTACTGTTCGGTTAGCTCTTGGGGTTTCCTTTGATGTCGACCGCGTCTTTCACATCAACGCGATGGAAGGCCTTCAGGTTATCTGTCATTTTGTTGTAATAAAGGGAAAGCATCACTGGTGCAGACATGCAGTTGAAATGTATTGAAATGGCATACAATGTAAGCCCACCCCAAATATTCACCCCTAGGCTTACCCGACGAGATGCCGCCGATTTTTGATTGATCTCAATAGGTTTACAGGTTTATGCCTACCAGTTATCTCCTTAGATCACATATATATGTGTGCAGCCATTCAGTCAGATCTCGTATCGTTGAAAATAACATTTAAATCAAAACATTTATATTAAAATAATGAGCAGAGCTTTTCTGGTTATGATGACAGTGAATGATTGACTGGTTTTTTGTGAATATATAGGAACATGTGTTTTACATTAATCGACATCATATTTTACAATCTCATTCTGCATAATAGGAATTAACATTTTTCTTAATGGGTAAACCGGTGAGTGCTTCAACAGCGTTACACACATCATACCAAACAGGGGTTCTACAAAACTTTTAAAAGGGCTCTTTTCAAAATTTTTGACGGCATGTTTCCTTCCACTCTCAATTTGAGACCATTCATCGTATTGCTGATGACATAAATCACATGTGATTGGCATTTCTTGACAGATTTGATGGAGTGCTGTTAAC
>JAQGCH010001611.1:0-15078 GCA_034699485.1 Nanhermannia elegantula | reverse complement strand
ATCTGTTTCATCTATACCTGTAGTAAGTATACAAAATTGCTGTCATCAAAAACCTGTTCCAGTTTTACAGATAAAGCTCAATTTCTTTTAATGTAATTATAATTTTTAATTTATTTAAATGCTCCAAAAAAAGCAAACCTATTATTCTTATTTTTCTAGTGTATTATTAGATTTGGACTAAAACTGGACTACACTTTGAAACTTTTTTCCTGATCTGATTGGCGTCAAATAAATTGAACTTTACTTCTAGAAACGCTCGTGAGATCTGGTGCTGCACTTTCACAACCAACAAAAGCTTTAAAACAGATAAAATAATGTTATACAATACCTAAATATTCTAAATGCAAAAATGATTTGACTTATTAATGATCTAAAATTTGAACACAATTTAAATATATATTAATTGATAGAAATTAAAATTAGAATCCTTTGAACACTGTTGGCTGTGTTGGCTGTGTTGGCTGTGTTGACTCACTTTAATATAATTTTATACTTTATTTATCATTTTATTATACAATCGTTTACTGAAAATTTTGTAATGTTTTCACTGTATGTCAATGTTGAAGCACTAAACTTATGACCGAATTGTAAACTCGACTAACACTTGACCCCTTACCTGACCCAGAATAATAATGCTGTATATGCTTTAAGTTTATTACAAATAACAATAATCGACAACTTTCTAATCTAAACTAATAAACATTAACTTTAATTGACTGCACTTTCAAGTAATGGTTTATACTTTAAACGAGAACTCAATAACTCTTTTAAATGAGTGTAAAGTTTAATAAAGTTTTTGATCAAATCAAAGAATTGAGTCAATGCATTATCTCTATTACAGCCATAATAGAGAACAATGTCTTTCGCAGTCTGACTATAAGTACTACTCTTTTGAATCCATTGAATATATTTCGATACTTTTGTGAAGAGAACAGGATTTGAAAAACTACATCCGCTTATACCGTATGAAACGATTCCAATGACATGCCATCGATTGTTAATATATTGAATGAGTGGTTCGCCTGAGTCTCCCTTTGTATTCAATAATATAATAATATTTGAATATGAGATCAAATTAATAATCAAAATATCAAAAAGAACTTACACTACAAATGGTTGAGTCAGAGTTTTGAACACATAAGTTGTCATTTGAGGCAATTTGTAAACCAACAGATCTGAAGAACAAATCAATTTGACATTTGTGTATAGAAACCAATCGCATGACTGCTATTTGCAGTGTTTGGGGCAGACTTTCAATGTCCTCATGAGTACGACCCCAACCACTGAGCACTACTTTAAGACCAATTGGTTTGCTCTCTATTTTAGGCAAACAAACGGTATTCACAACAAAAGTATGGTTTAATCGCAAGACATCCATATCTCTGTCTGTCTTAACCAAACCGATGTCATCGAAACCGATTCCGCGCTCAACATAACAATTATTAATTATAACTTTTTCAACACCAAAAGAAAGCCGTCTATTATTTCTATCAACAGTTCCCACAATTATTGTAAGCATTGACAGGTTTTTATGCCTCTAAAAGTATAAACAGTTTAAGTGTTTCACAAATGTAAGCATTACTTAAAATTACAATTAATTACATTTCATTGATTTCAAGACAATGTGAAGCCGTGAGAATCCATCGCTTGTCAATGAGAGCACCGCCACAGAAATGAGATCTATTGTACTGAAGGGATGCCATCCATGCCATCCACGGAAATTCGCCCATTTGTGCAGAATAGCTCTCAACACTTTCTTCATCGATAGTATTCTTCAAATGACTTAAACCACAATTAGTTGAAGGCAAACAAATCACAGAAATGAATGAATTGATTATTAAGTCTGAAATATTTGTAACAATTGATTTATGTATTAATCAAAACATTTTGTTTAAAAGTTTCTTTAATAGACCTGTTGTTAGAAAACAAATTATTCCAAACTTAGCTTTCATTCTGAGTATTAAAATATATGTACCAATAAATATCATTTCAAAACATTTTATATTAAAAATGTATGTTTGAAACCAAGATCTCGAGCGATAACAATATTAAGCAGTGACTTGCAAACCTCCATTTGTTGAATCACTCACTGGTGCTCATGGAACAAGTTCAAGCGGGTTCAGGTTGGAGCATAAAATTCACAAAAATTTCAGTCCCAGTCCCATCCCATTCCCAGTGCCATTAAAAATGGGACTGGGACTCAGATTTTATGCTCTAGTTCAGGTGCTCAACGAGAAAACTTATAAGTTTAAAACAAAATATCCGCAGCTCGTTATGAGATTTATTTCCAATTTTAGAATTAATATAAAAATAATGAATGAGTAGCTCTTTAGGCTACTTTCAATACATATAGTTAGGGCTGGGCCGGTGCTAGAAAAAGTATAAATAAATTACTATTTCTGATGCGGATTTTGTGATAGAAAATTAGTTCACAGGGACATTAAAAAATCATATGTGAATCAAAAATGCAAAGACGTTGTAAACGAGAAGAAAAAATAAGAATTAAGATAAATGTAACCATATGGAATACACTTCAATATGGAAATGAATACAGTATACAACTCCATAATAAAGCAATTTTCAAAGATTCACGCTTTAAACAGATTAATTGCTATGTTAGAAAATATTAATATAAAATTTCATAATTGCATAGATTATCAATCAGTTTAATGAAACCCATTCTTTGCAAAATAAATTATTTGAATATTAGAAAATAATATTATTCTATTTACTGTCAAGTGATTCAATTGACTAATGAATGAGGTTATAGCGAGTTATAATAGCTTTTTTTTAAACTTAAAGGCAATCAATAAATAGGTCTTAAGTTCCAAATAATTAAGTCAATATATATTTTGAAAATTTTTTTCAAATGAGATTCTTCTAATTGGTAATAACTTAAATGTAAAAAATGATAAACTTTATAGGAACATAGGTTTTATTGTTAAAACAAAAAATAGGTTTAAATTATAATTTAATTTAGTGTTTAAATTAATAAAAAGTAACAATTTTTTTATAAACGTTAATCACAGTATAATTTATAAATTATTATTAGATCAAAATTATTGACGAAAAGCTTTAACCCCAATAAGGTCCAACACCTCCTGCCGCTGCCAGTTGTTGCTGTTGTTGTTGTTGAAGAGCTGCAGCGCCAAGTCCGAGACCACCTAAACCGGCTTTAATACAAATTGAAATGCCATTAAGTAAATGTCATTAAATTATGAAATTTATCAAATCTCTTACCTAATTGTTGCTGTTGCTGTTGTTGTTGAAGAGCTGCAGCGCCGAGTCCAAGACCACCTAAACCGGCTTTGAAACAATTTGACATCATTAGTAATTTATATTAGATTAGGAAAAATTATCAATTGTCTTACCTAATTGTTGTTGTTGTTGTTGCTGTTGTGCAGCCAATGCAACTGGAGATAAACCTAAATAGGGATTAACCAAATAAGGCATAGCTGACGCCGAAGCGATAAATACAACAGCAAATAGGACTAAAACTTTCATTTTAATTGAATTCAATTTTTAGAGTAAACTTTGAACTGGTCTTTGAGGTGGCTTTTGATCAGTAAATTTTGAACTGAAGCGTTGCTCCTTTTATAACTTTGGTCAGGAAATCACTAATTAATTCACATGTTTAGTAATTTTGAAATAACCATATTTTATATATATATATATATATGCACTCAAATATCCATATGTTAATAATATCTGATTTCATGATTACTTAATAATTAATTTGAAGATTGAAATGTTGTGGAATTGATTGTACACAATATAATTTATTCAATTATCTCTAAAAAATTTGCATAAATTTTTGACAATAAATGTTATGATGAAGTTCATGATTTTTATTTTATTTTTTTTATTCCATTGATTAATAAACAAACATTCAAAACAGGATATAAAGCAATGAGAAAATCACGTTCAATAGAGGATGTGCTATAAATATTAATTAATAAGTTAAATCAAATAAGGCTTCATTTTTATCCTATTCTATTGATCTGTTGGCGTGATGTTTATGAGTTATAATTCTATATTATTTTAAAAAATTACTTAAAATACTGTATAATAAAGCTAATAATCAATTAATTTGAAATTGAGATATTTTGTAGAGTTGAGATAAGTTGTTCATCAAATGAATCCTTTGGTTTAAGTCTAGAAAAGCAATGTTAAAATTTTAGTTAAACAGATTTTAAACTTTAAGTTTTTCATGATATTAAATACAAGAAAATTTTTTTGAAATAAAATGTTCCCAAAAGTAATGTTCAATAATCAATAGTTCATTTTTAACTTTTTTTTCAAGAAAATATATTTTGATTACTTGAGGTTATTTCAAAGCAATGCAATAATTCAATTGAATTCATTTTTTAAATCACATCTTATAAATAAAGCAAAATTCAAAAGATAGGTCGAGTCTATGTCTAAATATCATCTGAGATAGCATTCAATAGTATTGCAATGAGTTTTATTCGATCTTTAATTAATAAAACACTACTTAAGAAACAAAATTATAAGTAAAATATCTACAGTTTATTCTTTAATAAATCTCTGCATTTCAAGTTTTATAAGATAGCGCCAGTTCTAGCTCACAAAATAGAGACCATTTCTAACTCTCAATCATTTTGCACATGAAAGCCAATAATTAATGATCAACATATACTCGAAAACTCCGAGCCTGAGCCTGGCGAGCCTAGGCTCGAAAACCTTAGAGCCTGGAACCTCAGGCTCAAAAGGGACCCTCAAGCCGAGCCTGGGGTCTAGGCTCAGGTTATCCCATGTTCATCATTACTAATAATGAATCAAAAACTCAGTTCTTAAAAAATAAAAAATTTTATCTAAACCTAAGCTTAAATTTTATAACTAATAAAATGATAAATCAATTATTGTTAACTTGGTTTTTATTAGACCCTAACCGACAAATACGGCTTTGAAAATGAATTTATGAATAGTTTTCATTACTACATAAATTTTTCAATTCAAAGTCTAAGTTTAATGTTTTTTGAGGTTTAATATCACTTCTATGCGTAATTTATTCTGTAGCATACTATAAATTTTACATTACTTTACAGTATCAGAGTATAAAGTTTAATGTGATAAATATTTCATCAATGATCTAAATTATAGTAAAAGTATAATAATTATTGCTAATTAATAAATTATTATTAATAATAATATTCAATTAGATTGTAATATTCATTACAATACAGGTAGTAATATAGTTGGTTTACACATTATTTTAAAGCTGTACAAGGTATGAACCTGTGGTATAAACTGCCTAACTCTACACCTCTAGAGACTGTAGAACTATGAATTGTGAATATTCCAACCAAATCAGGAGATTAGTGAACGAAATTGAAATCAATATGGAATGGGATGCACGTGGAATAAATAAAAAGGAATGGAATAGAAATGGAATCAAAATTGAAAAATTGAGTCGATGTGGAATGAAGTAATTATTTCTGTCATTCCATTTCAGCTCCATTAAGTCTATTTGAAAGCAAATCTTAAAATAATTGGATTAATTTTTATTAGAAAATGAATGCAGACCTTCCAAACATTTTTTCTCATGTAAGGTAGTTTGATGTGAAAGTTAGTATAATCTCGTTTTCCAAGCGCAAGTATTTCATTTTTGTTTTAGCACTGAATATACACTACTGTATCACATTTCTAATAATAGACATTTAGCTGGCCCTCTAGTTATAAATTATTTAAATCTGAGACAAATAAAACAAAAGAATTATTTTTAAATTATGTAAAAAATAAAACTAAGCTAAAGCACATTGAATATCCATTAAACACAATAATTCATAACTAAGCATCACAATGCTCTAATATTATAGAAACAAATCAAATTAAGTTTTATTGAATGGAGTGGAATGAAAATATATTGTGTGGATGTGGAGTGGAAATGGAATTGAATTTTTCCATTATTTCTTTCACTACAGGAGATCTTAACAATTAGGAATTAAGTTTGCAAAAAAATATAATCCAAATTTATCTTAAACTTTTTTATTTATCGTATTTGTATTAAAAGATAATAAAGTTTTCGATAAAATCTTAGAAAAAATGAAGGACTAAATTAAACATTTTTAGCTTTTATTTTATTGAAGGTGTCCAGAATTTACCCTACACTTGTCTACCACTAATATAAATCAATGAGTAGTCATATACGGGTATTGCGTGTTTGAGTGCATTTAATTTGATATAATTAGCGTTTAATTTCAATTTCATTAAATATGTAAACTCTTGCTTAGCATATAATACAATTTGTTTCGTTTAATTTCCATTTATTTTCAAAACCTGATCTATTTATCCTTGTTTTTTAGACAAATTTCTGAATACCTTAATTAGTAATAATAAAAGTATTGATTCATTTGTCTCTCTTATTCATTAAAAAATGATGAGCTCAACTACTATAACAACAACAATTGATACCTCGTATTACTTTTATTGTACTTTGCATTGTGAAAGTTAGAGTAATTAATTATTTAATACTAGTGTTGATTTCAGCTCCAAAAACTGAAACTGAAACTGATTCAAAATATCAGTTTCAGTTTTCGGAACTGAAACTGAAATAGAAATTCTTCCAAAACTGAAATTCAAAAAATGAAACTTATCTAGTAAACTAAAGTCTGTGTCTCATTTTTTTCAGCCTAATTGATATAATCACTCGTTAAAAGCATAAAAAACCTATGATAAGATTTTATTATACACATAAAGTATATCATTTCCATGTTTTAACCCCTTAACAGACATTTTTATATTAAAAAATCAATATTTTTTGGCCGTTCATTGAATGTCTGTCCGCTAGTTTTTTCAAAAATTGAAATTTAAATTAAAAACTGAAACTGAAATACAAAAACTGAAACCAAAATAAAAAGTTGGAACTGAAACAACAGTATTTAATATATAATTTTGAGCGTATACATGCTTTTCTGCAACAAAACCAATAACAGTAAGTTCTAGGATTTGGAACAGGAGACTTGGGTTAAACATATTGTCTAAATTAATTCAATTTTCAGTTGATGTGTTCGTTATTTATTAATACTTCTTATTTACTTCTCAATTGTATTGTACTATCGACAAAAAAAGTATCAGTTAAAACGATCATTTTGACGCACATCAAATAAAGGCATTACTTTCATTTTTATAATATTGTTTATGTATATAAAATGTGTTTCATTTTTTATTTTATTAATAAACTATTTTTCAATAAATCCCTCATTAATAGTAATCTTATTGGATATAATAGTTTTTCGACACTATAACACATTCTTTTTCTGCCAATAGTACAGAAAACCTAATAAATATTTTAATATTTAACACATTGAACGCTATACTCAAATGTTTTAAAAAAGTTTTAAAATGGAATGAATGGAGTGCTTGACTTTCATTAAATTTCAAAATCAATTGTAAAACTCAATTTCTAAAAACAATTACTTCCATAATTTGCCGCACAATAAACGCAAAAATTTGAAACAAATAGCAAAATGAATTAAATATTCTTAAATAGCTCTGAAGATCTCAATTATTTATTAAACAGCTATTTTATTGTTTATTTAATAACATATTAAATAATAATAAAATGACTTCACGATCAATGGCTATCAGATAATAAAATGCAAAATAATGTTAAAGTGTTACAAATTGTTATAATTAATGTTCTTAAGTGTGATTTTGCAAATATGATAGATTGGTAAAAAGGCAATGCATCCAATTATTTTAGTTTTAATAATTAAAAGACAAAAGATAAATATTGAATGCAATTTATTTTATGTTTATATGTTGTATAAAAATATTATCGCATATAATCCTAAAATTTCCATAAGTTTTACTTAATTTAATGCCATAATAGCAAAGTTCAAATAGCTTTATGTCTAAAAGAATATTTATTTTTCTGGTTCGTTATTAAACTGTTGACTCAGGCGTTAAAAACACTTTGAATCGGGGTTTCATGTCTTGAGATCAAAACAGAACTGACGTCAATATAGTGGGAGAATGTATTGCCAACAGATCCAGTACAGTATAATACACATCTCTGAACATTGAGTTAATTATTGTATTTCCAATTTCTTTTGTTCTTTCCATACTTTTTACGCCTTAAGCATCAAACGTACGGCGCAAACATTGCTTTAATTATCCGAATGACAAAATTTTTTCATGAATTGCTATCTAATGAATTTGACTCTTTTTATGCATGATTTCCTTCATTAACACAATGGAAAATATACTTAAGCATTTTAATTCATTTAAATACATACTGAGACAGATATAGAGGTTTTAACACAATTAAAGCTTCAATTTTATTTGTCTTCTTGCATAATAAAAATCAAATGTGTGAATAATACGAGAGCTAACAGTTTCATTGAATTGGTTATAAATAATACATAAAATTTCACTAAAACCACCCGACAACTGAAAACTATAAAAAAACCTCTTAATAATTTACTGGCATTAGTTGAAGATCTAACTCCCGATGTATTCAAGTTGTTTGTAATGTTTTACATTTTCTTAAAGATTAGGAATTAGAATAAGTTCTTTATTTGATAAGATGTAGAGACTATGGTTTCAACCAGAGAACAAAAAGTCACTTTCACTTTTGCGAAAGTGAAAGAAAGTGAAAATAAAAAAATACCCCGAAATGAAATGAAAGTCAAGAATTGAAAAATGAGTGAAAGTGAAACGAAAGTAAAAGCTTTAATTACAATTTTTCGTTCTCTAGTTTCAACTGATCAATAATAAGTTTTATTTAGTTATCAGACGTCAGTTATGCTGTTTCTGGACAAACATATGGTATACTACACTTCTTTTATTTTACAAACAACTTATAGTCTGAGTTTAGTTCTCAACAGACAATAATATAATGTTTGACTTCATCTTAAATCTCTCCCTTATTACAGAAGAAACGCATTAATTAAAGGATAAAATTTTGTGACATATATTTTGTATATATATTATGTGAACACAACATCGGCTAAATATTAATAGCTATTAATAATGAAAACTTGAATTAAACACACGATAATGTAGTTTTATTATTGTAAAGACCAGACATCGGAAATGCAATTTAAATGCATTTAATCACTATATATATTATAGACCTTCTGATCCAAATTAATTTGATTCGAAAATGCTTTTCATTTGATTTGATTGTTGAATCAAATCTCACTACAATCCAAATGATTCAATTTTATTTAGAAATGACTAAAATTCAATATTTGCTTTGATTGCAAAAACCAATAATAGTACGTTTAATTCTCAACTAGAAGGGAAAGATCGTTCAAAGAACGGATAACAAAACTTCTTTCAAGAAGCCAATCCTCGAATTCTAACAGTCCCTACCCTTCACATAATGGGTGTGTGTCTGGGTATTTATATCACGTGCGTGTAATTCATTGATGTGTGATTTACCGATCACATGAGGGTATTAATGTCTTATGAGGATAATTCTGACACTTGCGGGTATTCCTTTACTGCGGTAACTTGGCCACTGGTCACTTTTCAAAAAAATTATCACTGGATACCGGTTCAGGTCATGCTACTCCTAATGATACCGGTCTCGAGTCTATTTCATTTCTAGGGGTCGAACGCATAAAAGTTCACACACACGGACATAGTTTAAAAATTAGATATATAATGAAAACATATATAACACAGTATATGTTTTCTCACTAACAATATATGATTTATATATTGTTAGTGAAAGACAGCGCAACACTTATAATGTTTAGATTGAACATTTTTCATTACTGTACTATATGAGGATAGATTGTGTTTTGCACAATAATATTTTAATTAAGAATAAAAGTATATTAAGTATTAAATTTTGTATTTATACAAATGCTGTTATTCTTTTGACCTGCTTTTGATGTATTTTTAATAATTGATCACTAGATCATTAATCATAGCTATTGTCGCTATTATCAGTGTTCGTTAGTGTATAATATTTCAATTTTGATCAATAAAAATGAATGATACGAATCAAATTATAAGTTCAGTTCATAGACTAGAAGGTTAAGATTTAGGCTTATGGTTTGAGGCTCAGGCTCGCCACAAAGCCTGATAAGAACGAAATTTGACTAACACTAGATATTAAAGTTACTTATGCTTGCTTTTAAAAATTTTAATTTTAGAAAAGGATAGTGTTCTCCTCAAATATTGAGGTGCTAACAATAGACCTAAATTCTGACCTCAATACCAGAAAGTCAGAAAGAGATAACACTTTAATAAAGTATAAATATCAGATTATAAAATGATTTTTCTATTATATCAAAAGTACAATATCCAGAAAAGTTATAAAAGTACATACGGTATGCCTAACGCTTTATTTTTGTATTATCAAATGAATTCAAAGGTATAGCATTTAGACCACTGCTCATTTAACAGTCATAATCATAATATAGCTGTTACAATTATACCTTATTTTAATTTATCTAAACCCATATACGCACTAAACTAAGATCGATATTAGTGTTAGAATGCAAAAAATAGAATTATATATTAAATTTGGGAAAATAAGTTCTTCAACTTGATCTCAAAGTGAAAGATTACTAAAAAAATTGTAAAAAAACGTTTTGATCAGCCAACTCTCTAATGAGAGGAGATCTCACTGAAGCCCATGTTAAAATCAGTGCGATTTTTACAGGAATAACCCCGTGTCGGCTGTGGGCCAAAGGGATGTTAAAAAACACTGAATATGTGACCGGCATATAGCAGAGAAAACAGTAGCGCCTTGGGTTCGAACTCACGACCCTTCTATCAAGAGTCGAATCCATAGCACATTGCACCAGTCTCCCCCCTAAAAAATTGTATTAAGTGTTTAATATTTGCGAAAAAATAAGTAAATAAAGGATATTATTAAAAATTATGATCCAAACAATAAATACCTGTATATTACTGTATAGCCATAAAACATGAATAAAAATAGTCATTATAGAAATGTATTAACAAAAAGTTATTATCTATTGAATATCTTGAATTAGATTAATATACTTTGAATACTCTGTATATTAAACTTGAAAATTTCAAGTAATTTAAATGTTAATTTTTGGCAGTTGCGCTTTGCTTCAAAATTGAACTCATTGTTCAGTATGTATGCATTTAAAGAATATTAAAGAATATTTATGAATATAAAAGAAAATTTTTTTTACATATGACGGTTAAAAAAATTGTAATCAATCTAAATAATGTTTTACAATATTCGAAGGCTTTCTATTGTAGGATTAATCGGATTAATGTAGCTCAAGGGGATGGTAGAGTAGGACACACTTAGCAGCGGTTTAGGCAACTCTTAATAAATACTAGCGTTGCCAACTCTTCTGTGTGTGATTCCTTCACTTTCCTCATATTTATAGCTTTTCCCGGACATTCCGGGACACAAATATTTTACATGTCATATAATGGATAAATAATTAATTTTCTAAATATTTCACATATTCTTTTCCGGGACTTACATGAAAAGACCCAATCCTTCGGCCGGGACACAGAGGTCGATTCCGGTACGGTTGGCAACGCTAATAAATACACAGTTTTAATAATAATTAATAGTCTTTTTATTTAATATGTGGCTCTATGACCTGACGTATAGCTATCACATGGCTCTATGGCTATCACATATCGACTGATCCTTGAGTATTGAAATACATGTGCTTATATATGAGTAGGAATAGTGTTAGTAAAGTATGAGAACTATAGTTAGTACTAAACTTAGATTAGAACTTAATAATAGTTTATGAATAGTCTAATGACTGAGTGGACCGTTAGATATGAGTAGACTACGACACTATCATCTCATTCCATTAAATTTGGTATAACATTAACTTAGAAACTAAAAATTCGTTACTTTATAATCAAATTATCTGTCAAGTAATCTGATTTTAAATTAATTTCAAAGCAATCGATTTATCGCTAAGCTGTTCATTTAGTACCAGTCACGTACAGTACCGGTCACGTACTAAGCTTTGGGGGAGCGACCAGACCCACAAAGCATTTTCAGACATTTAACCCTAGAATGGTATCTTGGGTCTTATTGACTCATCGATTCAATGTGTTTCCTATGAAGCTACAAATTTAAAATACCGTTCTAGGGTTAAGTCTAGACCGGTAGCAATTTAAATAAAATATCAAATCTTAGGAATTATTCTATGTGTGACCCCAACCACAAAATTTTGGCTGCGGCACTGGTTTCTACCGGTATGTAATGTAGTTAGCATTCATTTTTTATGCCAGACAGGGGCCAAATTATATTTATCAAATAATTTATTTAATGGTTCTTAAAATAAAAGCTCAAAATGTTTTACGTGAACTTTTGTAATTCAAAATCATTAAACTGTAGTACAGGTATAAATATGACTCTTTGAGTGGAAGACTAGCCTTTCGCACAAATCAAAAATAATATAGAGTGTTAACTGAAAAATTAGAGTTTATTTTTACACAGAGATTGATATTTAAATATAACCTTAGTAACAGCCATAACAGCATATGATACAAAGCAGATCGTGAGAGCTAATGGCTTATAACCAAACAAATAAACAGAATTCAATTTGTTTCTTAAATTAACAGAAAATGAATTTTACATAATGTTTGCGAAAAGAATTTGTTATTTGCAGTGTATTTATGAACGTTTAATCCCACATTAATTTAAAAGCTTTGACAGCTTGTTATTTCAAACAAAACTCATGTAAAGCTTAACCTGAATTTCGAGATAACTTAAAATCATTTGAAATTCAAATACAATGCGAAGCGAAAAGTTTATTTGGAATGAAAACAAAATTTCTTATACAATCCAAACTATTCTTCGATTGAATTAAATTGAAAAATAAACTGCTATATAACAGAATTTCTATTTACAGAAATAATCAAATTGAATCCAAATGTATCACTATTTTCATGATTTGCGAGTGTTACGAGTGTTAAGTAAATGTTTAGGAGCAGAGATAAAATCAAAATAGACATATTTTAAGCTTATATTGCTTTTTACAGAGCATTTATAGCAAAATGCACTCATTAAAAGCTATTTATTTTATTTGTCCAAAGTTACAGTTTTTTAGATGTTTGAACTTAAGTGTTAGCAATAAATTTGATCAAGATGCTTAAATTCATTTTCCCGATCCTATCCGAATAATTCAGGGTATCGATGATATGCTTAGATAAGCCTTGGTTCAATCGGTTTAATCATAGAAATAAATCCTCACGACTAAGTCCAAAATGAGCTAATCTTGACAATTGTACTTTGAGACATACTGTATACAGGGTGTATCACTTACTTTTGCCAGGGTGTACAGCAAAAACTGTAACAGATAGAAATTTAGAATAATTTTTATTAAATTCTACATAAAAAAATGAAGTTGATATGGCTTTATTCAATATACGCTGTGTCAACCGTTTATTTGTTACACAACCCAATAATTTCTATGCTTTTACAGTTGTAAAAACAGAAATTAGCGGTTTTTTACTGCAATTATTGCACCAATAAAGACAAATTCGTATAAAACATTGAAAAATCATTTTGAAAAAGTGATGGATCACTTGAAACAAGACTAATTGTCTCACCAAAGCAGCAATGATTTTAGTAAACAACTTTTACACTATTATCATAGCTGTTTTGAGGCCGTGCGGCAAATAAACGGTTGACACACCGTATATTGAATAAAGTCATATCAACTTCATTTTTTATGTAGAATTTAATAAAAATTATTTTAAATTTTCATCTGTTACAGTTTTTGCTGTACCCCCTGGCAAAAGCAAGTGATACACCCTGTATTGATATAAACTGTAAAATAACTTCAGATTATTATCTTAAGAATAAATTGATGCTGAGATTCAAACTTAACAAAACAAGCGAAGTAAAAAATCAATGATTGCAATTCTAGTATGTAATAAATCGCGTTTGTAATGATCAGAACTCATTTTTTAGGGAATTAAAAATTTGAAAATCGATTGGTAATTAAGAAAATAGACTTAAAAAATGATTTTTATCAATTTAATTGATAAGACAGCATAAATAATTAAACTCTATGTTATTTAACGCATATAAACTTTGATTCAATCTTATATTAAGAGAATTAAAAAAGTTATTTGATTATAGAATAAGCTCCCATTCAAAAACAACCGAAAGGTTGATTATGTTAAACCTAATAAAGTTCAAAGTTCAACCATAGGTTACTTTTATTATTTTTGTGAGTTAATTCGTTAAATATAACACCAACTCAGGTTATTATGTAAAACCGGAGTCTGTTTCTCACGTTTTATAGAAAATCAAAATAATTGCAAAATATTCTCATAAATATTAAATGAAAACCATAAACTTCAATGAAATGAAAACATTAATTTGAATAAATAAAAAAGGTTTTACATTTGCCAAACGCTAGCGTTTCGAATGTTATTTTCAGACATTCAATATCAGTGGCTGTAATTTTTCACTAACTTTTGGTTATTTAAAGCGAGCGTTTGGCAATAGAACATGTGTAGTGAACTTTTTGAACCTGAAAGTAAAGTTTTCCACCTTTCTAAACAAAAATTTGGACAAAATTTTTATTTTGAAAGGTGGAAAACTTTACTTTTGATGTAAAACAGGTTTAAAATTGGTTCAAAAAGTACACTACAGCCAAACGCTGGTTAAAGCCCAATACAACTCGTTTGTTACAACAAAAAGTTAGTAAAAAATATAAGCTCTTATAGATCTAGTGATATCATTAAATTCTTTACAAATTGTTGCATAATGTTTCTCATTTCTTAATACTAGAGAATCTCACCTCAAGTAAAATTCAATATTTTAAGCGCTTAAGATTAAATAATATCAACAATTTATCCACATATCAACACCAATAATAATCATTAGTTTTTGTATAATATTATTTTATTTAAAATCTATTGCTAATAGAGTTCTACTAAAACAATCAAATAAAATAACTTGTTTTTAGAGAAAATCTGTTTTTGCTTCCAAGAAATTCAAATTAAGTTTTAGACTCAATCATATTTAGTCATAAAAGTTGATAAAGACCAGTGGCGAAGCCAGAAAATTTTGAGTGGGTGGGCACAAACATAGGGAAATATAAAATTTTTTAAGACATCGCGTTT
>JAQGCH010001610.1:0-15081 GCA_034699485.1 Nanhermannia elegantula | reverse complement strand
TCAAATATCCTGATTGAGATATTGGAAAACATGAATCTACATTAAAATCAGACACCTTAAACAAATGTCTTTTATATCGAATGCCATCTATATAAATCTCCCATTATTCCTCTTTCTTTTAAAAAAAATTTAATTCAAATATCTTTATTAGTTTTCGAGCTATTTCTTTTAAAATGGTTTCGTTAATTGCTGGTCATCCTGTATGTTTTGTCCAAAAAAACCCCTTTAACCTCAATGTCAGCAAAAATTTTTTAAATAAAATTTCATCTTTTAATAAGCGAAACATTTTCTCAAAATTTCATAAAAATCCGTGAGTCATGTTACAGTAAACTTACTTGTCAGTCCCATTTTGGGCCCTATGTAAAGATAGAGATTAATTGTACCCTCCTCTATCTTCACAGTGCAGGTGATATTGAAGGTACATTTCTATACATACTATGTATCAATAAATCCTCTAATTTCACATATGATTTATTGTTAAGTATTTTCTGTATAAAAATTGACATATAATTGATTTTTTCCTATTGAAGTGCAACATGTTCAACTATTTAAAAAACAATTGAATTTAATATAGCTATCAGTCAAATTCTATCATCAATTGCGAAATATTTTCATAAAATATAGTTAAATAAATTGATAAGAATTAAAATTCATTTTCCTTTATTTGCACATATCTTCTAATTTGACTTAAGTTGGTCGGTCCCAACTGTGCAATTAGAGCAGGGTGACCAGGTGTCCAGGATTGACCTGGACTGTCCAGGAATTGGGTTATTTTCAAAAAAATGCAGTGCTTGGTCCCCCCTTTGTGTTTTTCTCAATATAAAAATTTTCAAAAAATTATGCTTTGGTCCCCCCTTTGATTTTATAATCTGTCCAGGTATGAGTTTGACAAAAAATGGTCACCCTGAATTAGGGGAGTTTCTCTCTATTTTGGTTATTAAAGATTCAGTAATTCAATAGTATTGAGAGTAAAGGAATTTTTAACACTTTTATAAACTATTGTAATAAAGTGAAATACACTCAGTTTCTATTTATAAATACATTTTAACAATTAGGGCACAGTTTTGTGTTAGCAATTATTTCAAATGAAATAGCATTTTGACAAATATGACAATACTATAAAACAATATTTTTCTTCCGTCATATTTCCAAATGTGTGCTCTATTTTACTGAAAGTCTTTAAAAGACGAAAACATTTTGGTTATTGTGTTCATTAATTGTATTGAATTTAATTGAGTCAAAAGTGATTTCAATAAATATGTACTTCAGAGTATTTGTATTGATCTTATTTATTAACTATACTTTGGCTGAACTCGATATCTATAATGTTTGCGTTACTGTGAACGGCCTTCTTCAACAGCAGCAGAAGCGGAAGATCGAATGCAAACTTATTAAACCCGAAGATTTTGATGAAATACGAGATTGCGTTATAAGTAATCTGAAAAGCGGTTATATATTAATTGCATATATCGACGATTTGGGAGTGAATCGCATACTTCCCAGTGTTGTCGATGATATCTTGAAGAGTGAAAACAGTGGAGACATAACCACCGCAGTTAACTGTGTGGCTAAAAATGTCCCACATCTCAAACTTCCTGTTCGTTAATAGTCTAACCAAATGCTGGACTTAAACTACTTTTAATCCTATTTTAATCTATGTATTAAAAAACTATTAACAATTAAATCTATTTTCTCTGAGAGAAATCATAATTGCAATTATTTTATGTATTTTAGAAATAAATAGAAAACTTATAATAAAGTTATTAAAGCATACGGTTATAATATAATATATTATATATTTTACTTATAATAGTATTATACGTATGTATATGTATATGTACTTATATGTATTATACGCTAAAATCCCAGACAACGCGCAGTCATAGATCGTATAGCGTCACAGTTCCACCAATTAGTCAGATCTGTCTGAGTCTTCTTGAGGCAGATCTAAACATCTTGTAATTTCTTTATCATTACTCACTTTTCTTTTCTTATAAATGGTGTTCAAAAGTGAAGACTTTCATTCATAATTTATGAATTGCCGTAATATTTACTGAAGTATTCTATAAATTCAGTTCTCAACCCATAGGCTTTATTGGACTCGAAATATTTAATGTTCAGCCGAGGATCTGAAATGATCGCAAATAGAGAAAACTTATTTCTCAGACTATTTTCACAGTTTGAAAACTTTGCTCCCATTAGTTTTGCACAATCTTTGATAATAGAGTTGTTATTAAATTTTTATTTTTTTAGATGTTTTATTAGTGTCATAAAGTGGCACAACTGTACATAAACTCGGATAAGTTTGCTGAGAGACCAAAGTGGTCGCCTCAAAAATGGTTTCAAAAATTCACGAATTGTTCCATTTTTTATTAGAGATTTTATGTTCTTTGAATATATTTCTCTCATCATAATTAGATAGCGTTTTGATTCATTTTTTGAGACTCAAAGCTCTATCAATCATATCATAAGTTGAATTACAACGAATATTATTATGCGTTTCATTTTCACGTACCTTTGTTTTGATGCCACTGATGTCTCTTCTAAAAGTGCTTTTGTTTAGTTGAATGCATAAGAGCTGATCCCAAATCTCTTAAGTTTTTGATTGTGTCCTTAATCATAATATAAAAGTTCATATTTCATGTAATCCCTAAGCATTTCAATACCAGTAAAATTATTGTATGCATTGTCACAGAATATACTTTATGAATAGTATTATATTCCTCGAGAATACCTTCAACAGTAAACTTAATTTGTTTGTCATAAAGAATGTGGTATTAATTCAAATCCAATACGCGACAAAAAATTACCGTTTTGTAAAAATGCGGTGACGGCTATATAGGGAACATTAGCAAGTAATGTCCTAATGTCAGTAGTGATGGTTATATTCGATTCAATACTTTCCATGTCTTTAATCAATTAAATTTATAATCAGAATATAATTTCATGACATACAGTAGCATCTGATGGATAGTAGTTCTGTATTGTTTGATAAACTTTTGATCATTTGTTTGAAACCTATTTCTCCTACAATAGTAAACGAATGCTGACCTCTTATAACGAACTCCTCCACATATGCTCTGAAAGACTTTTTACCTTTATTTGCATCAATTAGAAAATTTAAAACTTAAGGCTCGGCTAAAGAGCTTTTCTGAGCCTAGGCTCAGACTCAGGCTCAGTGAGAGAGCCTAAGATCAAGCTCTGACCTTTGCGAATACTGAACCTACATACAAATTAGTCACAAAAATTGCAATTATAGTACAATTGTAATTGTATTGGTAATCATATTACTTATATAAGCAGTATTTATATTTAGTATTAACATTCAATTGAAGGTAAATTTGTTGAAAAACTACCAGTTTCTGAACAAAAGTTTCAATGTATTTGTATTTCATTTTCAGGCTTAGGCTCGGGCTCAATGTGTTGGAGCCTATCCTCAGCCCAGGCTCAAGGGCCGTGAGGGTCAGGTTCAGCTAGAATATAACTATTGATATCCTGCGTGTGAAACAGCTATAGCTTAGGCTGTGATTAATTTTTAATATTAAAAGCATAGCAACAGTAAAATTATAGACTATTTGCTAACACTTTCATATGCAGGTACAGTATCTTATCTCAAACATGATATTTGAATTCATGGCCAAGTATTTTAACTCTCTTATACAGTTATTGTTAGCTAAATGTTTGAGATAATTACTATACTTTTACACTCCATTGCTTTCATTGAATTATTTCTTAATTTATTATCACAATTATTGTTTAGCTGTTTAACTAAATAACTATTTATTATTAATAATAATAATTATTCATACAGAAAAGATTCATTCAGTGATAGATTTTGTGATGATTTGTGCGAACACTTATTGGGTTTTATCTCATTTGAGGACAAAATACTTTTTGAATGCGTTTCTAAACAGTGCAAAAAATTAATTTTTAATAAACAAAACAGTTTTAAAATCAATAATTACATTAAACAAAATAATAATGCATTAAATAAATTGGTCGTCAATTATGAAATATTTAATATTAAAGCCTTTGAATTCGTGTTTAAAATGTCTATAAAATAGGTATTAATAATGAGTTGAATGAGTCTAACAGTGAATGTGTTTTACAATTGATTACTAAATATTGCTATCATTTGAAGGAAATTGAGTTCAGTTTTTATTATACAGTGCGATCCATCCTTTGTGTGCAACAGAATTTTTTTATAACTTTTTAGTTACAAAAGATATCTAATTGAAATTTATCACAATTATAGCTTAATTATTGAAAATTAATAGCCTTATAATAAAATTCTTAAATCATTATTCAATGATTAATAAAACACAAAAATTGCGAGCACAGCAAAAACAGCGAGTTTCTATTGTGAATAATTATTTCAAATTCTGTTTCATAAATAATACTAATAAAGAATTTCAGAAATTATTTACGCGAGAATTTGTGAAGAAAGAAGTGCCTCTCAAAGGCTCGAATCTTTTGGAATAATTTCTGAAATTCTTTATTAGTATTATTTATGAAACAGAATTTGAAATAATTATTCACAATAGAAACTCATTATTTTTGCTGTGTTCTCAATTTTTGTATTTTATTAATCATTGAGTAATTATTTAAGAATTTTATTATAGGGCTATTAATTGTCGATAATTAAGCTATAATTGTGATAAATTTCAATTAAATATTTCTTGTAATTAAAAATTTATTAAAAGATTCTGGTGCGACACAAAGGATGGATCGCCCTGTATAAGTGAAAAAAGTTTGAGACAATTCAGAGAAAATTGTGAACAAAAATTTAAAAAATTAACTTTAATGACAGTCATTATTTCGAAAAATATAAGCATTTTTTAAGATTTTGTCCAAATTTGGTTAAAGTCAAAGAAAAAGTGATTTGTCAGTATTTGTTGATAATAACGAGTCATTTGTGCCAAAACTCAAGAAAGTTGTTCTCAAATATTATAATAAAGATATCGAAGTTATCAGAACTTTCGCTAAAATGTTTGGAAACGCAATAAAAGTGTCGAATTTAACTCTCTTAATGACAGACAACTAAATGAAAACTAAGTCATTGTTTAAATGCAACAGATTTTGAATTTTAAATGTTTAGAAGAATTGAAGCTATTTATTAGTTTTGTCGGAAATCATAAACCACTCCATAGTTATTATCAAGAGATTGGCATTGAATGCAAACAATTTAAGAGATTTGATACGCATTATATATGTCCAACACTTATTTACAATATATTTGACTGTATGTCTCATTTCAAATATATTTATTATCTTAGAATTATACTAAGCATCAAACTCGTCATTAGGGAAAGGAGTTGTATATCTGGAGGCCTTGTACTGCTATTCATATAAAAAGTCATTAAAAAAGCCCACATGAACATTTGCATAATTTGACTGAGGAAAATGTTAGGTTACGTTATTTAAATCTAAATCACACTCAGCCTCTAAATAGCTTTTCCATCCGTACCGGAATGGCCAGGACAGTACCGGAATCGACCTCTCTGTCCCGGCCGAAGGAAGGGGTCTTTCCTTGTATGTCCCGGAATAGAGTATATGGAACCCTCAATATAAGCCTTGCTAAAAGTTCCGAAATATATTTGTCCCGGAATATCCCGGAAAAAATGGATAAATATGCTAAAAGTCAATGAATCACACAGAGAAGAGTTGGCAACGCTACGGGCCTAGGGATCGCTCCAAAACAATTAACATGTGGCCACACATCGCAGTCGAAGAAGTGTAATGTCAGTTCATCGTCCAGTTATCAGGTCATACAATATATGCAAAAGTGATAAAATTGCAAAAATTATAAAAATTAATTTCATATTAAAACTAAATCAATATTAGTTTAAAATTTCATGCTTTTAATTAATAGATTAACGGAAGATAAAAATTATTAATTCTTTAGGGCTAGTCCATAAAGCACGTACGCAGTCATGGGGGAGGGAGGGGTTGTTCAAAAGCGTACAGGGAGGGGGGTAGGGGTCTGAAAACATCCCAAAACTGCGTACGTACTTTATGGACGAGCCCTTACAAAATTCAATTAAATAACTGCTTCAATATTAAAAAACTTAAATATAAATGAGACAGCAATCAGATTCTATACATTAATTATTACATTATTTTGACTGCTATACTAAAGCATTGAAGTCCTTCAAAGTGTTTTCATATTGGAAAGTGTTGATTAACGCTAAATAAGTTGGGAACAATTGCTTTATAACTTTTAATTTGTTGCTGCAAACTTTCAACTCTTTCTCTTAAAGCATTATTTCTATTTTCTTGTAGAATCTGTAGGCACACTAAATCTCTAAACTTTGAGGCCATTGAGCGCTTTTTGCTTCTTCTATCTGTAGAAGCTCTTCGTCGTAAATCATTTGAGGCTAAATCAACAGTTGAATTAATTAATTCAGATTCAGACAAAGATCTGATCCTGTAATCCATTGAATTTGGGTAAATATTTGAGGCATTTTCGGCACTATATTTGGGTACTAAAGTGCTATCAATAGGCAGGCAATCAGTGCACGCAAATGACTGCAAATTTAATGCTGGACTGCTCTGTGAACATATTTGATTTGTTGAGACAGTTGAAGCAAATTCTTGAGTTATCTTATGCTTGTCTTTGAGTGTTTCAAAAGAAGGCAATTGTGTTATTGATTGTGTCCTATTCTGAGCAAAATTAAAAGGCTCTCTACTGGACACTGAAGCTGAATAATTGGTCGCTGAGTCTATTGTTGAGTCGTTTGGACTAAATTGAGTAGAGCTTGACATTACTGGTATGGAACACGACTGTAGTGACTGAGGGATAGGTGTGCTAATTAATTGTGAACCAGTAAAGTCTTGAGATAACTCAGAATTATAAAATGGTTCAACTGTTGTAAAAGGCATACTTTGAACAATAGGTCCGCCAGTTGGCATCGATAGCCCCATAGCTTGCCCTGAGATCACACAAATGAGATAATTATAATTAAATAAAACTTTCAATGACTTAAATGAAGAAAATTAGACCAGTATTGAAATTAACTTTTTCGTATTCGTTTTCATTAGCCAACTCTCTAATAAGAGGAGATCTCACATAAGCCCATGTTGAAAACCAATTAGATTTTTACAAGAATAATTCAGTGTGGGCGTGGGCGAACGCATTGGGCCATTGGATTGTTATAAAACAATGAATATGTGGCTGACATATAGCAATCAAAGAAGACAGCTTTGGGGGATCGAACCCAAGACCCTTCGAACATGAGTCCGATGTCTTTAAGTTTACGCCAACTTGACTCACTCCGTATTGAAATTAGATTAATAGAATCAAGCTGAAAAACTATCAATGTGCAGTAAATTTGTTTAGGGTTATAAGGAATACATAGTAAATATTTATTAATGCACCTAGCGGGTTACTTAAAAGTCTGACCCTTTTACTACTACCGGTACGTGATTAACATGAGAGGAATATCTTAAATGTGCAAATTCGCGCAACAAGGTGGTTGGAAAAATGGTTAAAAACAGAGTACAATAGCTATCAGAATACTATGTAATAATTATTAAGTTCATTGCTTATAGAAAAATTTTCAATTGATTAAATTATTAATGTATTACTGTTAATATAAGGACACATTAGTAAACAGAAGGCTATTTAATTCAAATTTTTTGTAATCACTTGTGGCTTAATGGTTAGAGTGATAGACTTAAAGTTGATTCGAAAATCCCAGCTGGATCTTTATTATTTATTGAAAAATTTTAATACCTTTTTTCTAATTATATTGTAAATGAGCTTTATCGACTATCATCAAAACTGATAAGACATGATATTCTGATAGCTATTGTACATACTTTGTGTACCACAACTTCAAGAATTCATGTTATAATTTGAAATTCAAATCTACATTAAATAAATTTTAAAATTTAGGTTTAGAAATAATTAAATTTTTCCTCGATTTTATAAACTTGAAGCAGTTATATTGATGTATTTTAAGCATTTTAAGCTATTAATTTAAATTTCTTTTTAATAAATTGAAATTAATTGATGGTCCAGTCACAATTTTTCTATTCCAGCTCCAGTTTTAATCCCCAAGGAATTTAGAATCAATACCAAAATTTTATTTGTTTCAGTTTCATTGTTTCATTCTCAAAAATTATTTTATGTTTATTTTCAATTCAGTTTTAGCCTTAACCGCCACCATAAATTAGGCCAAGGGTGTAAGTCCCCAACTGAATATTTTAAAAAATTAATTTTAGGCCTTGGTCCACATTATAAAATTTTTTTATCTTTATAATGAATAAATTAAATAATTCTACGGTTTTCTGGCTTAAATGTATCCAAAAAGTATCGCAGGCCAACTAAGAAAGAGCTCACAAAATGATACTTTATTTCCAAAATTTAACAATCTATGCCCTAACAGAACAAAAATTATAATTATAGTTCTAGTTCTCTGAACAGAAACAAATTGTTTAAGTTCTTTTCTATTTCAGTTTTAGTTCAAAAAAAATATTTATTGTCAGTTTCAGTTTCAGTAACGAAGACAATAATTAAATACAATATTACTCGTGTAAGTTTATAAAATATAAGTTAAACTCCCCATCTCAATTATTAATAAATATTAAACATTAGATAAAATAAAAACGAACATACCTTCTTTATCATCGAGTTGTATTATAGAATTGTTGAAAATAGCAGAGCTTGCATTGTTATTAGTAAACATTAGTTCTAAATGAGGGTCAAATTCTTGAGTTTGCGATTCTAGATCATCAATAATATTTAGCAATGAATTAATGTCTAAATCATAAATTGGATCCACATTATTGACTTTAAATTTGTTTGTTTCATTCATTTTAAGCTTAATCAATTAGTGTAATAGAACAAGTGTTTTAATGACACTGTTACGATCGTACGAATCAGCTATGTGAATATGAGTTGAAGATGTAAACATTTTATAATGTTTGATAATGTGACATGATATCTTAATTCAATTATTTTAATATAAGCATGGAGCGGAAGTTATGCAATACTTCGCTCACTTTTTATTTGAATTTTCATATCAGTGTATATACTATTATGAAGTTTATTATTATGAGCTTATTATCTTATATTATGAAATAGTATGAAAAGATAAGCTCTAATGAGTATTTGGAGTTACCAGATATTTCATTGAAAGCTGGATATTTAATATCAAAAGTAGTAATAGCCGCATTATTTTACACTATAAAATCTACATTATTGTAATATAAGTGATTGTTGTATTTTCTTTGCTAGATGTCTACAATTATTGTAATCCTGCCAAAAGCTGTTCCATTGTTGTATACTATTAAATTTCTATAAAACTGTAAGTCTACTTCATTGTTGTATAAAGACGAATTTGATTTTATATATTATGTACGGGGGTATGCACTAAAGCTTCGCGCGGGGGACCGAACCGCGGTTCAATTCGGTTCGCGGTGCGGCTCGGTTCGGTTCGTCTAAATTAGACTTTGGAACAGCTTTAATATGCACAGACAGACAGATATTTCAAGACTATAAGCTCCCATTGTTACACAATATGAGCTAAAAAAGTAATTAAGATGTTATTATTTGAGAAATTATATTTGCTAGAAAACTTATTTGTAAAAATTATCATTCTTAATCGATAAGATTACATCCCCTTGAAATTTCAAAATTTTGGCTACCTTGCTTATCTCCGTTATAAGCCCACATGCATTTCGTTCTTTTTAAATGTAGGCCTGTAACATTTTGAAAATAGTAAAATCATGGATTTTTTCAAACTCTTGCCCAAATTTCTAGGTGCGGCCCTGGTTTAAATATAAAATGGTTATATGTGTAAATGTTTTTAAGACTTCTATTATTGCTTGAATTAATATTATTTTTAAAAATATTTTGGAATTTTTTTCCTGTAAATTTAAAATAAGGTTGCTTGATAAAAATTGAAAAAATTATCTCCAGTTACACTATTGAAATATAAACTGGAGATAAATTGTGAAAGCTATATACTCCAGTGCAAATCTGGAAATCTGGCAACTCTATGACTAATAGTTATTGATAATTAGATTAAGTGAGAAGTTACACTTCCGAAACATGTGGAGAGTAGAAATTTATGATATTTATTATTCGTAGTACTTTTCAACGACTCTTTTATAAAAATTGATAGCAAGGTATATTTTGCTATTATGACGAAATCTTTGGCACATATGGCCTTCAATATCCTGCACTATCAATGTCTACATTTTTATAAGTAATAAAAGTTTTATTTAAAAATAAAAATATGAGAACAGAATATAAAACTATTAAAAAATAATAATATTCACAACAGCCTGAATTCAATATTACTAATTAAATTTTGAAAATTTATGAATACGGTTCCATGTCATAATCTCAAAAACAAAAATCTCGAATACAAAAATCTCGAATATAATATCTCGTGTACAAAATATCAAAACAAAGTTAATAATGCACACCTAACCTAACCTAAACTAATTTTTTAAACAAATCTTACGTTAATTATCGAATTTAATAAAAAATTTAAATTTTTGAAAACTTTGACATTTTTCGAGATTTTTGTATTTGAGATTTTTGTTTTCAAGATTTTTGTTTTCGAGATTATGACACTAAAGGGTTAAAAACTGTAAACATTTTACTATAATTCTGGGCACAATTGAGAATCTCCTTAAAAGGAGTTTTCGGAAATAAATGTTATGTTATCTTAACTTTAACATGAATTTATCTGCATTGCATGACATTGAAGAAAGAAATATTTATTGCTCTACATTTACTCAAAGAGAAGATAGTGCGAAATGTACATGTATAGCAACACATGGAGAAACATAAGTAATATTGTGCTCTACATAAAAAAGCATAAAAAATCTCTTATGTATCTTTATAGAGATAAATAAATGTTTTAGTAAAAATTGAGTTAAATAAAACCCGCTTACAATGAACACTTTTTACTAGCAAAAATGTAATATATTAGGCACAAAATTTTTAGATATTAGATTTTATTAGCTTTCTCCAGATTTTATAAATTTAAAAATACATTTTAATGTTAAAATTGTGTGTTATCATCGAAAATATTATGTTCCCCTTAATCTAGTGACTTATAATTGTTATATTTCAACTTTGAAATATCAAATTCTGTCAAATTATTATTTAATAATCTAGTATTATATTCAATTGATCTAACTTTTTGAACTTTATTCTTGAATTTTCTCTTAAGACATGAAATTTAATAATAAATTTAATATAAAATTTCATATAAATTTAATGATATGCAACACTACACAAAATATTCCAGAATAGTGAAAATCCTGTTTATAGTCCGGCTCGTTTATACACGAGATTCACTGTAGATAAAAATTTTAAAATTTTGCATTAATTAAATTTTAAAAAATTATATTGTAATTTTTTGGTCAAATAAACTAAACTAAATTTGTTTGTCATAATACTGAAAATGCAGTGGTTTTACAAAGTTTTAATATTCATATAATTATTATAATTAATATTTTGAATTATTATTTTACATCATTTATTGGCAAAGTAGCGACACTTGTTTCAGAGCAGTTGTCGGTTGGTTGCAATGGCACTGAAATTAAACAAATAATTATATACTTTGAAAAAATATACAAACTTGAGCTCAATTTTTCGAGAGTAACCACCAGTGATCACAAGAAAAATTAAATACAAACTGAAAAAATTTATGAAATTGAGTGGGGAATCAACAGCTAATATAGGCTACTCTGGGTGAACCACTAATAAAATCTAATTTTTTTAGGTTATTATGTATGATGTGTTTCACTGTCGGCAGTTTGCTTTCCTGTATAGCAGATATGTATTACCCTAAAACCTAACCTAAACTTAACTTTATGGAGGGTTAGGTATTAGTGCAATACATATCTGCTATACAAAAAAGCAAACTGCCTCCAGCAAACACATCGTGCACCATAACCATTTTTGTATACCTTGAGTCTGAGATTTGCATAATTCTTGATCGTTAACAATAAACTTTGAGGAGTAGATAAAGGCTAATCCGCCAAATATTAAAAAAATTGGATTTATATAAAGCGCGTACTGAAGACTAAAGTATTTGTCAGAAATTGAGTCTTTATTCTTTGCAATCAAATCTGCGATCTTTAGAAAAATCAGAAAATAATTGAAATTTAAATAACGACAGTTAGCTCGACGTTAAGAATTCGGTTATTTTAAGATTAAAATAATTATCTATTTTGATATATATCTATATACTTATTGATAGAAACTTATGGAAACCCATTTGGCCAGTAATTAATGTGAATTCTATAGCTCTAACCCGAAAAAGCCTGAAAAATCAGGATCAGAGTCAGTCCTAAAGGAGATTCTTTATTTTACACACACATTGTTTGAAACTCGCGCTAATTTTATATGTATTATAAAAAGTATTTAAAGTACTGGAAAACATCGTTATAAACTTTATTTATATTAAAAAGAATATAAAGTTTATTGTTCGCACTAAAATTCGAATGAAAGGTTTATTACGTTAAAATAGGGCACTTCAAATATACATCTAATGCCCAGTGAGCTACCGCGCCAATATAGTCTTAATACGATTTATAACACGTAGAAAATTAGCGCGAGTTTCACCAGCGCGGGTGTAAAGTAAAGTATAGCCACCAGTGGCGTAACTAGAAATTTTTGGGTGAGGAGGGGGCTAAGCATAGGAAAAATAAAATATTTGGCAATTTTTTAAAATTGCCACAGACCTACACTTAAATTCATGAAAATCTTTGGGGGGGGCTATAGTCCCATAGGTAGTTACGCCAGTGATAGTCACCCTAAATATTGTGAAACAATTATAATCCTGTTATAATTTACTTCTATATTGCACTTTACAATTTGGATTCTAATAAGAAATTTTCGAGTATTTTCTAATATCTGATGAATTTTTAAATTATAACTTCTGTAAAATCATATTTCATAAAAATAAATAATTAAAATAAAGTGAACGCACAAGTCCAACAATGAAAGGACTGCTCGCATCTCCAAACACACCAGATATGAAAATATTAATTGACTGACCAATTGATCTTCGATTGGGAACAATTACATAGAACATGATATCAACCCTAACCGCCCAATTCATTATCCCTAACGTCACTCCAATAAATAGAGAAACACATGTCAATGCAAAATAAATATGTGCCACCGCTATACCCAGGATAAAAAAAGGGACGCCGACTAATATTCCGAACCCACAGATCAATGGGTCTGCGCGAGGATAACGTCTTCTGAAATATTGAGAGCAAAATGAGCCCAAATTTACACCAATAATACCGGCCACACAAGCAATTATGCCAAATACAAGACTAACCCTATTAACAAAATTTACGTAATTTATATTTATGTATAGGAGTAAAGAAAAACTGAAGAAAGTGATGGAAATATTGAGCCTATATTAAAGTTTCTCATGAATCGTCAAACTATGATATTGACCCCAAAACTTCGGGTTAGGTTTACACAAAATTATTGTTAGATGTTTGGCAATGATCTTCTATATTATTAAAAAAATTATGTCAGCTCATGTTTATGTAATTCTGCAAAAGTGTAATGAAAATTTTTACAATGATGTGATTGAGATTTGTCTTAAAAATTTTAAAAATTCAAATTAAGGCAACATTTTCAAAATTGAAAAAATTACATATACTGTATGTGTTCTACGCTGTAATCAGCGCCGTAGCCAGCTAGGGGCCAGGGGGCCACTGGCCCCCCAAGCATTTTCAGACATTTAAGTGTAGGTCTGTAGCAAATTCAAAAATTA
The DNA here is from genome assembly GCA_034699485.1 of Nanhermannia elegantula. Lineage (NCBI taxonomy): Eukaryota > Metazoa > Arthropoda > Arachnida > Sarcoptiformes > Nanhermanniidae > Nanhermannia > Nanhermannia elegantula. The sequence goes on along the minus strand of JAQGCH010001610.1, from coordinate 1,315 downwards.
GCAAATCTTCGAATTTTCTGGCTACGGCACTGGCTGTAATTTAAGAGTTATATGGGTTGCGAAACTATGGGACACTCGTGTTTATTATTTAAGTCAATAATTCTAGAAATTCATGAAAATACTGAATATTTTGCCTCAAAAATTGGAAATTTTCTCCCTTTTTCTTTATCCCTACCAATAGTTTAATTAAAATAATAACCAGTCTCCGGATCTTTCATCACCATTGACTTCGAATGCGTATTTCATATAAGTGGGCGCCCACCATGAAATGGCTCCAATAGCAAAGGTGCCGCCTGAAGAGCCAACAACATTCCAAATATATGACCGAACAGTTGTCAAGTATTTCAAGTCAGCGATAATTTTGGTTTTCTTGTTTGTTACGATCGCTTTATCTGATTGACCTCTTTTTGGTTCGCGAAGAAATATAAACACAAGAAGAGCTGAGAAAACTCCTATTGGTGGTGTAATTCTCAGAGCCCAAGCCCAGTCACCCGTTAATGTTGTAATATTTGAGCCAATTATGTAACCAATACCTGACCCAACAGGTGCTGTAATGTAATAGAGAGCCAACATTCTGGTTCTCATATTTGGTTCGAACAGATCTGCAATAATTGTTGGGGCAATAGTTGTATAACCGGCTAATCCGACGCCTACAAGTGCTCTCAACACAAAGAATATTATCTTATAGTCTTTGGGAACAAATGAACCCGAAAGTGTTGATAAACTCCAAAATAAAATTACAAATATTAATATATATTTTCGGGAATATCTATCGCCTAAATATCCGTAAATGGGACACATTATAGTGCACGCGACCACGAATGCTGTTTGAAGGAGTCCTCCCTCCGTGTGATTCATATTATAATAGTCTTGAACTTTTGTTAATATGCTTGAGATCGTGAATCTGTCCGCAAAGTTGAGCAAATTTAAAAAGCATAACAATGTGGCTGATATATAAACAGATAAATTCTTATTCATTTTTATTTATTGATATCAACCTTTTATAATAATAGTGATAATAGGCTAATAATGGTAGACCTTTGATGAAAGCTGGTGCTCAGCACTCATTGTTTTTGAGGATACATTTAAAACTTGTTTAAGATTTATGTCAAATGTTTCATATTTATTAACTGTTTATTATTTAAAATATACTTTTTTATAATATAATGAAAGATCCATTAATTACGTACGCAAAAAAGTCAATTCTTAGACCCTCTCCCCCCCCCTTGACGCATTGACATAATGTTAAACATATAGGAGAATATGAGTTTGTACGCTTTTGACTAACCCCCCTTCCCCCCTATGAGTGCGTACG
>JAQGCH010001609.1:0-15081 GCA_034699485.1 Nanhermannia elegantula | reverse complement strand
AGCATGCTTTTTCAACTATTACTTGTGTATTGTTTTGATTTTTATCATTTGTAATTCAACTTATCAATAGTTAAGTTCTTCTCAAATTCAAACTTTAATACAGGAAATACTTTTTATACTGTTACAGTCAGTTAAAGCTATAAGCACTATAGTAAAGTATAGCTTATACGAGAAAAAAGTCTGTAATAGTACTCTTTAATTAAAAAAAGCTTTTAAATAAAACAGCTTATTGTGCATTAATTTAAATAATTAATTTTTAAAAAACAAACGCATTTTATTAGGCATAAGCAAATAATCTCAGATTTTGCTTTTCTATTATAAATAAATTTAACTTATTTTATTTTGAACCGGAATTTTATTTTAAGTAATTTAAAAGTTATAAGTGTGATTCATACATAAGTTATGTTCTATTTAGTATATTAAATACCCTAATTTCCCCAGTATAAGTCGCGACTTATCTGAAAAAAAGTTAAAACTTAAAAAAATAAAGACTGCGACTTATACGAACGGTTATTTTCAGTGGTGCGACGTATATGGGGGAAATTAGGGTAGTAAAAAATAGAATTTTGACCCATTTGAAGGAACAAATAACAAGAAAGCCACATAAATTCCAAGAGTACCATTAAATTAAACGCAGACACTTGTCTACTATTTGATCCAGAACTCTCTGTAATATAAATATTGATTTACGTAAATAATAATAGGTACTAAATATATTTATATTTAAAAATTGCAATGGCCTTCTTATAAAATATTTTAATAAAGTGGTTAATATTTATAACACATAAATATTACAAATAAATTTTGTGGAAATGTACATTTTCCGAAATAAAGCTAAAAATTAATGAATTTTATATTAAAATATCATCTAGTGCGGTTTATAAAAATAATGTATTCAAAAATTAATTTTAAGTATGTAGTAATTTATTCTATGAAGTTTTGTTTAATTGCATCTACGGGTGCCAGGTTGGGTCAGATCAAATCCAGGAGGTAAAAAAATATCAAAGGGGGGACCAAGGAATATTTTTCTGAATTTTTAATATTTTTAGAAAAATTAAAGGGAGGACCAAGCACTGTGTTTTCCAAAATTAAATTGAATCCGGAAGACCTGGCAACCGTAATTACATCAAGTTGTTATTATTTTGGACAATTATGAAAATAATCTTAAATAATAAAATTATATTAAATGACAGAATAAAACTAACCTGAAGTTATTTGTGGTGGTGTTTGAGGTGTTGGCTGTGGTGCTGTTTCAATTGTTGTTTGTGGTGTTTTTATTGTTATTTGTTGTGTAGTTTGTGGTGTATTTTCTGTTGTTTTTTCTGATATTATATTTGATGTTGTTTTTGGTTTTGTTTTTGACGTTGTTTTTAATGTCGTTTCTGGTGTTGTTATTTCTAGTGTTGTTTCTGGTGTTGATTCTGGAGTTGTTTCTGGTGTTGACTCTGGAGTTGTTTCTGGTGTTGATTCTGGAGTTGCTTCTGGTGTTGATTCTGGAGTTGTTTCTTGTGTTGTCTCTTGTGTTGATTGAATTGTTATCGAATCGGTAATATTTAAATCCCAAAAGTATGTGCCATCACTACAATTTGCATTTTTTAATTGATTTTCAAATACAGTTTTGTTCTGTAATAACCATATAAATGGTGTAATGTCAGCACAATTTAATGGATTTCTATTAATATTTAGATTGTTTTGCTGATTATTTTTGAAAAAATTTGCAAATTTTTCTTCTATAATATATTCCAATTGATTGTAGCCTATAATTTCAATAAAATCATGATATTTTAAATAGTTTTTTCAATTTTACTTAATAAATATTAAAGTTATTAAAGTGTATTCTAAGTAACGAGTGTTATATTGTACAAATTATTATTAAAGTGGCTTAATTTTCCTGGAGTTTACCTGGACGCTCCAGATTTTGGGCTATGCTCATAAAATACAAAGGCTCGACATACTATATTTTTCCTGAAATTTTTTTCAGAATTTATACTTTGGTTACGCTCTTTGATTTTTTAAAGCTGTCCAGAAAATATCCAGTTCAGAAAAAGTTTAGATGTGGTCACCCTAATCACCCTAATATCTATTAGATCACAATATAGGCATCCGTAATATACATATAATCCATCTAATGTTAGTGTAATAATAAGCAGTGTTAGCCAAACTCCTTCTCGTCAGAAGGGGTGTAACGTTGAAAAATTTAAAAATTCTAAAGGGTGTGTGTAAAACTCGTAGGATTTGATAGACAATTTTTTAGGATTTACGAAAAATCATGGGGTGGTCCAGTTTTTCAACTTCCAGGGGGGTGTACACCCCCGCCTTGGCGTAGTGTTCAGAATAAGGCTAAAGGCTTAGGCTTTTCTTTAGCCCTTTAGCATTAGATTTATATCATACCTCAACCCATAGCCTTACCGTTAGCCTCCAAAATGGGTGCTAAAGGGCTAAGGCTAAGAGGCTAAAATTCTGAACACCACATTGACTTAATGTTCTGTTAGAAAACCTTCATTGAAATCAGAAAACATTTCTAAGTAAATATACGAATCCCTGTACAAATATACGGTTCAAACTTTAGTTTCAGTAACGCAACTCAAACATCACTAAAATCAACTATAAATATACCTAAATGTATAGTAAGTGGTCTTTTAGCTTCAGAGAAGGCATCGTTTTCGAAGTTGTGATCACTTATTTGACAAAATATTAAATCAATCCGTAATATAAAGTCAGAATATATTGCGTAATCGAAAGCATTAGAAGATATCTCTAAAATAGGAATTCCACGAAAAGTAATATAATCCAAAGCCAACAGTCCTGCGAAAGCATTTCTTCCTATTCTCGATATATTATAGTTAGAGAAACCAAAATCCAAATAAATTAAACTCTTTTGCGGAATATTAAAAGCATTGTCAGGTATTTCATGAGAATAATAATCTCCTAATGATATAATAATATACTTTGCATTCATTAAAGAATTTAAGGCTTTGTATAAATCATAATTTGGAGGATCATTACGTAATTGTGTGGGCGCATAAATATAAAAGTATATCAATTTATTAATTGCACTCGTATTGAAAGCATTTGAATGAATTTTACTTAAATTTCTGGAATCATATATTGCTACAGAAGTGAAGGATATATCTTGAAATACATTTTCTGGTATCACTTCAATAAGAGTGCGGTTGATTGTTAATTTGTTAAATGATTTTTTATCTGTAGGTAATGTTGAGCTCAAGTATTGAAATTCTTCTTTAATATTGAAATCCTCATAAAATACATCACAAATGACATTCACATAATAACTTATTTGACATTTATATTTATAATCTTGATTACTAATTGAAGTTAAAATATTCAAAATGATAAAAGTATTTATGGATATATCTGTAATATTAAAATAAATTCAATTAAAAAAATATTTTAGACATATATATCACATGAATGATGAATTATTAATATTTTGCAAATTATTTTAAGATTATTTTTATATTTCTATATAAGTTGGTTCCGCTTCTTCCCAGCTTTTTCAATTTAAATTGTTTAATTTTATGGGGAAAAATTTAATTTTATAAAACTTATATAATTTAAATGATCAAGCATTAATTTAATTTTTTGTTTATGAATAAATTCACCATGAACATATATATTCACCATAAACAAGATTATCTAAGTTTAAAAATTGATATCAAATTATTAAACTTTAAATTCAAGTTAAAACTAAAAAAGGATCGTCAGTTTCTATGTTAATTATTGAAATTAACATGATACGAAACTTGTGCTCAAATTTTTAGTTTGAGATAGGATAAGCTTGGTTCAGATCTAGCTCAAGAAAAATAGCAATATTTGCTCTTCCCTACCAGAATTGTTTTTGAGCCTTTTTATTATAAATTATTAACCCTTCGTTACATGTGTGGGGTGAAAGTTTACCCCACACCCCATTGACATACATATGTAATTTAATCCATCGTTGTAAAGAAGGGTTAAATAAACTATTTTCACTTGATTAAACTTTAGATGATCTTATAGATTTACGAAAATTTTATTATCTTTCATAATTTGTAACTTATAATTATAATTAAGTTATAATTTTAATGTTACTTTTAAGAAAATTATAAAACTTTTTCTTAAATGACTTACATTTGGTTGACATTTTCCCGTTATCATTAAAAATATATGTTTATAATTTTAACCGATTAAAAATTAGTTTATTCTAAATTTAACGAAAATTTTTTGATTTTATATCACGTAATTATAGTTAATTTTGGACAATATTGCTTTTATTTTGCTCAGTATAAAACTTGTTTATTATAAAAACTATTTTTGATTTACACAATATGATTATTATCATTATTTATTATATGCGGCACATTTTTATAGCTATAATTAAAGTTATTCTTGTAATTTTATCTAAAATAATTTAACATGCATAAAGTATATATGTAAGTAAATATGATGAAGTGATGCTTCTATTCCGAGAATATGAATTTAAATTTCTATTTTGCTCCTCTTAGAACTTGAATATTAATACAAATAAAAAATTCAGAAATTTAATAGGAATAGAAATTAAGCTCAGGAACTAGAATAGGTATAGAAATTCAAATAAAATAATAATATACTTGAATAAATATATATTTTTAAATAGAAACAACACTAGCATAATTTATACACATAGAAATGCAAACATACTTTAATATATAGGTTATTCATTTATATCCCGCCTTTCCGACTGATAGGTATTAAGGCGGTTTATGCCAGATTAGGATAGTGTGAATCACATTCACTGTGAAATACTCAACTATCTCCAGCTAATCTGCAGCTCTGTTAAGAGTACTAAAGTACCCTAAGTTAGCCGCTTAGTCTATGTTAGCCTTGGAAAACTTTTTTGGCATACAGTTAGACTCGAACCCACAGCCAATCAGTGAAATGTGTTAACTTTTGACTCAATAATGAACCAGTGCCTAGACAACTAAGCCAACCAGCCACCATAAACATACTTTAATAGCACTATTGTCGCAATAAGTTTACATAAAATTATAATTAATTGTTATTGTAATCGTAATGGCGTTGTGGGGATAAACGTAAAGAGACATTTAAGAAAATAAAGATAATACTTATGTGTCTATTAATTGTTAATCATTATATTATCACTTTCTATATAAAAATATAAAATACAATCATAATAAATGAAAGAGATATACAGCCAACATAAATAGCATATTATATTTAATCAGAGTATTTTATACAAACAATAATAATTTTATATAAATAGTAATAGCCTAAAGAATTTCAAAGAAGGTTTATGACTATTTCAATATAATATTTGTAATTTTTACATATTATAATGGGAAATGAATCAAAGTAAATAAGGCAATAAACTAAGAACTTGTACAAGATTCAGTACATTATAACAAAATTAATATTTTAAAATATCTAATTTGTTTAAAACTACTGCTTCCGTAAATATTAATAATTAAGAAAAATGAATCCACACAATTTATATTGCATCTAGAGGTATATAATATATTCTCTATTAGTACAATGAGCTCAAATAAAAACGGAAAAATATTGGATAAAATGTATTATTTTTGCATTAGTTTGTATCACAATCCAATAAATTTTATCCAATATTTTTCCGTTTTTATTTGAGCTCATTGTAAGTCTTCTCAGTAAAACATCCGTGAAATTTATTAATTCTCTTTAATTAGCAAAACGCTAATCATAATCTAAAGATAATTAGTAAGAGGTGTTAGCAACAGTTATCATTTAATCAATTAACTACCAATTTTAACTCAATTAAACAAAAACTATTTATCTAGTATTAAATTATCTTTAAAAATGTAGGCTATAGATAATACCCGCACATTGCATTTTTCTCGGAATATAAAAATTTTTAATCGCCATTTTGTAATTCTAATTATTAAATAAACACGAAAATACATTAAATGCGAATTAAAAAAATTAGGCAACACTTAAATATAAAATGCCAAATAAATTAAGATTTTATTATAATATTATAATTATAACTATTTCTTATATAACGATAAGTTATTCTGTAAGAGATGGAACCCAAACAACACCACACGAATTTCCATGGATGGTATTATTGGGACAAAATGTAAACAATAAATTTGCAAAAGAATGCGGAGCTGTTTTGATTGAAAAGAGATGGGTCGCAACGGCTGGTCATTGCGCTGAAGCAGGTCAAAAAATTATTGCCAAGTTTGGGGAATACAGCATCAATAATCATGATGAAACCGAAGTTGATGTTACCGTTGCAAAGGTTTGTATTAATTTTGTTAATAATAAGTTGGCATGGTAAATTTTCGCGTGGTAATTTACGCTCTGTAAAAGGGTGGAAGCAATATATACTGTCACAGTAGTGTTGTAACCCTATTTTGACTCCAATCTATAGATTTCAAATGCAAAGTGGGAGTCGCTTTTTATGATATTATTTTTGTAAAATTAAAAATCTATAAATTTAAAAAAACACTTTTATAAGCATTTTATTATAATATTAGCTTAAAATAACTTTTGTTCTGCAGATTTGTTAAGTATTTCAACTGTAGATGTTGTCCAATATCCGTATTGAACATAGTATATAGTATTTTGAATTAAGGCAGTTAAATTTAAAAAATTTACATTTCAGAATTAACGCGGTAAATTTTTATAAATTTTCTTTAAAATATTCTTGCATTCATTTTTTGATATAAATTTGTTGCATTAGCTTTTAAAATGGTATTTATATATATATTTGAACAGATAATACGACATCCAAATTTCAATATTACAAGGTATAAGAATGATATTTCATTATTAAAATTGTCTCGGGATATCTTAATTGATGGAAAGAAAGAAACAATAACTCCAATACATATGGCTGATAGTACTACACAATTGCCAATAGGTGGTCACTGTACTACACTCGGGTGGGGGACAGCTATCAATGAAACTACACTTAAAGAATACAATCCCGATATATTACAAAAAGTTGATTTGTTAATATGGGATAATAAGGAATGCGCTAAATTATATCCGACTAATAATGAATATGATATTGAGATAACTAATGGTAATTTATGCGCCGGCGGAGAGAAAACTAACCATAAGGACACCTGTGGAGGAGATTCTGGTGGTCCACTTCAGTGTTATATTAATAAACAATGGGTTTTAGTTGGATTGGTATCCGATGGCCCGCCGTGTGGTACTCCGGGATACCCCGGACAGTATACCCGAATTTCTTTTTATCATAATTGGATTATGGATACAATTAAAGCAAATCCTTAAATAAATTTTTAAGAATTTATAACCAATGCTATAATAAAATAAAATTTAATAAAATATATATGAGGATGATTAGGTCGTTAATTAATTCATTGGGAGTAAACATTGATATTTAATCACTTCAATTCGTTCAATTATAAAAATTTGTACCCACTCGCAGCCGTTTATATTTTATGATAAAGATTCATTTTAATTGTTTTAAAACACAAAGTTTATAATAGTAAATTTTATTTACTCAAGTTAAGTGACAAGTACGGTTGCCAGGTCTCCCGGATTAGCCGGGAGTCACCGGATTTGGTTAAATTTTGGTAAACACACCGCTTGGTCCCCTCTATGGTTTTTCGGACAATTTTGAAAATTCAGAAAAATATAGATTTGTCCCTCCTTTGATATATCATTATATACCGGATTTAACCTACCCCTACCTGGCAACCGTAGTGACAAGTAATGATATACCTAACCTAAGTAATAAATGCATCGTTAAAGATAAATGAGAAAAGTTTGCCTTTTATACTTTTTATGGTCAAGTGAAACAAGCTCACTTTCCGCTATAGCAGATATATATTGTATTAAAAATTTAAACTAAACTTAACTTTATAAAGTGTTAGATATTAGTGCAATACATATCGGTCATACAGTTAAGCGAATATGCTGTCATAAAAAGCAAAAAGAAACAAAAGTTTGCTAAAATGGTATTAAAGCAGTGAATCGATGGTTTAAATTTGATAGTTTGAATAGCAGCCGCTTAAAACATAAGACACATTATCAAAATATTAACCTGTCAGGTTTGAAAATTTTAACACTTTGTTCAAGGATTTCCAGAAATTTAGAAAAATCCAATTTTAGGGGAATTATAATACAAAATGGAGAAAAGTTGGAAAAGCAATAGCACTTCAAATCATTCTTTATTATTAGATTTGTACAGAACACCTATTAATTTATTAATACGTTGGGTCTTTGATAATGAGTATACGTATGAGAATATGTCATATAATGGGAGAGTCACTTGTGAAGTCCCTTTGCATGAAGATCTTATGCCTAAACTCTACAAATTCTATCGGCGCGTTTGTCTTAATGAACAAAAAATTCTCTGGAAATATAAATGTTTAAGAAAATTATTTAATTAATTAATAATAATTTATACAATCGGTTCTCACACTCGCCATGAGAATCATTTGATTATCTATATACATGCGGTACGAAAAGCAAAAAAATTTAGAACTAATGATCTATTCTACTCAAAATATAATCTAATACAGTATCTCTTCAAATCTATTCAAATAACCATGGTACGCTTTCAAACTTCCTACGACTGGAAGTTTATAAGATTATTATATTTTTAAAGTAACAAACAAACAATCGAAGGGTCTGAGTTCGAACCCCAGGAGAGGCTATTTTCTCTGCTATATGCTGGCCACATATTTAGTGCTTTTTTAAACATCCCTACGGCCCGACGCGTTTGCCCACGCCTACACACTGTAAAAATCTCACAGGTTAACAGGGGCTTCGGTGAGATCTCCTCTCATCAGGGAGTTGGCTAATGAAAACGTTTAAACATAAACAGTAAATTTATATAAGGAAAATAGTATTAAATCTTAATTTTATTTATTAACATATACTTCACTCTTTACAGTAAAATTTAAGTGTTATAATAAACTTTCACTTTATCAATATATGAATGCGAATGAAGAAGAAGAAACTCTGCTTTAAAGTGTAAAAACATATAAGGCTTAACTCAGTATTTCATTATTACTGAGTTAAGCCTTATATTCTTTACACTTTAAAACAGAGGCTCCTGTTCTTTATTCACATACATATACATTATTTAAATCAAATACATTTAAAATATTATTTCGGACATGTCTTCACACAATTTCCAGATATCTCATCACGAGTATACCCATCTTTGCACTGACACGAAGGTTTTGGTTTAAAACCTAGTGCTGAACAAGTAAACGGGTGCTGGCAAGTAGGCTTTCCGCATTTAGGAGTTGTTGTGGATAGAAATTCGTGAGCCATATTGCAATTAAGCTTCAATGCTTTAAAAATTACAAATGCATTAATCACTTATTAACTTATAAAATAAAAATATTTCATTTTTTACCCGAATAAGCAAATGATACGATTGATAAGAAAATTAAAGCTGCGATAATTTTCATTTTGAGCCATAAATTTTATGACTATTTGAGAATAAATGTAATTATTCTGAAAGATTGAACCTTTACTTTGTAGATTACTTTTAAATAAATAAATATATAAAGATTTTGTAGTACTTTTTTTTTATAACGTTTAAGCTATAACCGGGGTGATGCACATAGTACGTACGCAGTTTTGGGCTTTTTTCATTAATCACTTACAAATTTGGTCTGTCTTGTACAGGTTTGAGAGGTCCTGTACAAGCCAAAAACCAGAATATTTAGACCTTCATCTATACAAAAGTGTACACAAATAGGAAAATAAAGAAGAAACCCCCACTTTGTGCTAAATATTAATACAAAGTATAATCTAAAGTATAATTTAAAGATCAAACTTTTAAAAAAACTAAAATTAAGTTTAAAATGTACAGATTTTCAAATTTTGTACAGATTTAGGGTCCAATATATTTGGCAACCATATGTATAACAGATCTAAACTAAATATAATATACAATTACATTGTTTAGTGTAATATTTAGGTTGACCAAACTCAATGTAGTCAAAATCTTGACAATATCTGAGCACCTTAAATTATCAAAGAGGGGGCCAAAGGATAATTTTTTATTAATTGTTATTTTGAGAAAAACTCAAAGGGGGACCAAGCACTAGATTTTTTTGAAAATACCGCAAAATCTGGACAGTCCAGATGAAATCTTGACAGTTGGTCACCCCAGTAATATTGAAAGACAATTTTTTGAACCCCGAAGAATTTTTATAATTGAAAGGTTGATTAATTTTTATTCATCACCATTTAATTTTAGAGCGAATTTATGGATCAATAAGAAATATCTGATGTACAAAACCATTACCTATCAAATAAGAAAATTTATTTGTATTTTGACTTTAATGCGCAAATTATTTAAACAGATGAATAATTACTCTAAAAAATAAAGGAAATGTCATCACAGTTATTGATCCAATAGAATAACCTATTTTTCTATTACTGCTTAATCTTTCGAAACATATCAATACTTTTATTTTGGTTCTTATTTTTAGAAACCATCCGTTTATATGCCACTGAAGTATAGATAAATGTTTTGCCGATTTATGTATTTTAGCCGAAAGAGACGCCAAACAGTATTGCATCAAAAATATGAAAAATATTTCTATACATATCGCTAAAGTCATAAACAATTTTACAATTAATTTGATGTCTTCGAATAAGTACTGGTGTGTTAACAATAAGTTCATTGGAATCATTGTGAAAAAGAAGGTAAAGTATAAATTCTTCCAAAAGTTATTATTACATAAAACTTGTGCTGATATGTAATTATGTTCATCAATCAGTTTTTCTGTTGTTAACGAAATCTCATAATACTTGATATTACTTTTTGAGACTAAATTACTTAAACTCTTATTTATTTTATCTATTCTTAGATGAAAATAATATTGTGTGAGTAAAACAGTAATTAATACAAGCATTACATCAAACCATAAAACAATAAAACTAATCAATGATAATATTTTTGGAATAAATGCTATGAAAAATTGATTTATAGTGTAAAATGTGATACTTATATAGACTGTAATGATTGCTGAACTAATACCTAAAATAGCGGTTTAAAAAATAAATTTTTATACAATTTTGAAATATTAAATATATGTTGTAATTAATATCTTACCCAAAATAGTAATTAATATGTTTATAATGTTATTAAGCACTTTCGCTCGTGAAAGTAATTTGTATGTAATTATTAAATCGGAACACTTAAGACCAATTTTTTGTGGACTGACTGATCCCATCATCATTTCAAAAAGTTGTGTCCATTCCATTAATTTTCTCGACGAAGGCGAATAAAATGATTTTCGAATAATCGCCCCCATAATGCACCAAAATATGCCTATAATTGTGTTAAACTTCTCGACCCCGCCGACAAACATTGGCATATCATAGATAAGAAGTCTGGTCTCATAATCAAAATTTATCAATAAAATTAAGAAGTATTTTAAGCCATTTAAAAGATAAATAATTAATAATAAATTATTCAATAATAAAGTCTTTTTATTGTTTTCGTATATTTTGTTCAATTCACTTAAATAAATATTAACTATAAATATATTTACATGCGCTGATTTACGTATTTGTGAAGACATTTTTCCTTAAAATACAGGTTAGCTGGTCAAATAAATTCGACAAGGGTTAATTGAAATACATTCTCAACACTAAATAATTATGGATATCTCAAAAAATGTAATGAATTTAAAAATTTTCCTTACACGATTAGTTAATATTGCGATTGTTTTAATTGTAAAATTAGCCAAGTTTAATTTAGAATCATATTCTGAGAAAAGTTCTCAACTAAAAACAAGCGTCTTTTTCAAATAATTTCGTTTTTGAATCATAAATTTAGTATATCTTATAAAAACTTAAATAATATATTCTCGTTTTTATATAAAAAATTAAATATCAACATTGAGAAATAATGTTCAATATTTATCTTATTTAAATATTTGTTTAATTGAAACGTATATTTCAAGAATGCCAGGTTTGCTTAGGATAAATGCCGGAGAAAATCCGTTTATAAAATGTTAAGGTAAGAACAAGATCTAATTTTCTCACTTTCCTAAATATTACCTAAAGGCATAATGGTATAAGTCAGTGTATTTTCAAAGATTTTACCCGAATAATATAGAATTCGAATTTTACCAATTTAGAAAATCTCTGCCAATCGTAAAATATTTTTTGGTGTTTTTAATTTAATTAGAATATTTTTAATTTTTTAATTTATGTGAGTTAGTTTTATAATTTCCTATGGACTGAATTAAATACTTATATCATTTCAACTTCAATGTTCTCTACATCATAAAAAATTTATCATTTAATGCCATTAAAATATTTATTTGTAATATTTTATAAGAAAAGACTTTAAAATATAATATAATTGATGAAAACTTCGTGCCCACTATAAAAATAATTAACTGGATATAATTTATTACAAAATTAGACTTTTTTAAAATTATAAATATTGATATTTTACAATATATAATATAAATGTTCCACTAAAATAAACATAATTTCAGAGTTATGTCTTATTATATATTTACATAATTTTATTCTTAAAGTAATAAATATTGTCTATTAGATAAATAATATAGAATTGAAAATTAATTAACTTTTGTTGCACAACATTAAGCTTATTTTTATTAATATAAATGCTTTCCAATTTAGATACATAAAAAATAACATTTAATTTATTAATAGGTTTACCAACTTAACAATTGTTAAACGGACGTATTTATGAAATGATAGGCTGTTTTACCTAATTTGGTTTGCGAACCGCTTACGAACAATATCTTTCACTATAGAACACTACAATCTAACCTCTAAGCTGTCATGACTTGACATGTGCATGAATGCTTAATTTGTTGCATTTCAAATTTTCTAAATTTTAAACCTCCCTCCAATCTTAAACTTATTTTAAACTCCAGTGCCTTCTAATTTTTGAATATGTTCTTCTAAATACATTTGTCAATTATTTTATAAAATAAGGTTTAAGTTTTTCTGGTCTCTGCTGATACTCTATCGTTAGCAGCATAAGATGTGGTGATCATAAAGCTAGCGTTGCCAACTGTACCGGAAACGACCACTGTGTCCCGGCCGAAGGATTGGGTCTTTCCATGTAAGTCCCGGAAAAGAATATGTGAAATATTTAGAAAATTAATTATTTATCCATTATATGACATGTAAGATATTTGTGTCCCGGAAAAAAGTTATAAATATTATGAAAGTCAAGGAATAATACACAGATGAGTTGGCAACGCTACATAAAGCTGTCTACAAATAGAGGGTAAATTTACTTTAGTCCCTTCAGCCTATTAAATTCAGTTACCCTATTCAGTTATTGTTCATTAAATTTTCACTATTCCTTACAACTTTATACATAGTCATGCACAGACAACCTCATGCACAGCTATGCTGATATTATTTCATGTGTGTTAAATATTAATATATACCTGAACGAAACAATGTTTTCCTTTGCCATTCTCCAACCTCAAGTAAATGATGTTGATTTATAAGTGTTTGATAATTCATACATACTTCTGAATATTAAATTTTATACTAAGACAGTTATATTCTCAATGATTTACTACTAAATAATAAAACTCACAAACAATCAAATAGTCATAAGCATATCAATTTTACTTTGCTTACTTTTTTCACCATGTTAGAATTATTTTTACAATACATTTACTGTTAGTAAAGAGTAAATGATAAAAATAAATATTTGCTTTTAAAGGATTACTATGTTTGTAAAAACCTATGTTGAAATATTGTCAACTCCCGCTACGCTGACTTGAAGTGAATGTCGTTAGTCTATCAGGAGATTGTTTAGCAGGAAAAAGTATTTACCGGTACTTATTTCTATAAAATTACGAAATTTATGCTAATTTTCAACAACAAGTAAATCCAGTCCACTTCAAAATTTGACACAGTTTTATTTATTAACACTAATGTCGCTACAAGCGTAATAGAATAGGTAAGTATATAATGCGACATCAGTGTTAATAAAGCAAACTGTGTCAAATTTTGAAGTGGACTGGGTTTACACACATATATATATATATATATATATGTTTAATCAAATTATTTGTATTTAATTTTAGCTTGTTTCTTTTTCTATAATTGAATTACACTTACTTTAACCTACTTTAATAAATAAACTTTCTTAATACTTTTACATTTATAAATTGAAAAAAGTAAAAACACTTTACTATTACTTACATATTGAGTAAAATATTTTTTGAAAATACTTATGCTTTACTTTTCTAAATAAATTTTATAAATCAAAAGCTCTACAGATGTCAAAAATGATTAAAGCGTTTTCTTAGAAATCCTTTTCAATAGCGCTATTTCTAAAAGAACTGCACAATTTTAAAAACAATGAGGTTCTCATATATGGGAATGATCTCTACCTTGAAATATAAATAAGTAAAACACTAGAAAGTATCGTAAAACATAAAAAATAATGATATTTACGTCGATTACTTTTGAACCGAAAACTAGAGTTTTAAAAATATATGAGTAATACAATTGATTATACAATTCTGACAAATATCCTGATAAAGATTGAATGCTTTTATATTATTAATTAATTGCGTAATAGTAAGAATTCTATTATAAGAATGCTATTACTGAAAGTATTTACCTAATAAAACATTTAATTTTACAAAATATAATAGAAAAATATTGTGTAGTTCATAGTTTAGTGAGTATGCGCTTCAAAATATATATAATTGAAAGGGCTGGTGATGTTGTCTTCAGATTAGAGGTGGTACATGAAAATGTATATGTATATCAAAATATAACATATTATAGTGTTTAGTGTTAATCATGAAAAATTTTATTTTAACGTTTATTTGTAAACCTGTTGAATAGGAATTAAATATTTTTAAAATGATTAGATATGTGATAAAGTTTTTTGGTATTAATTGTAATAATAAATGAATCGCAAACTTTTTAACTGGTTTAACATTTACGATATTCGGGTTCCTTTTGATTGAAATAACAGTTGTCATTGGATTAAAAGATAATACAATTTTTTCTCGTTATTATCACCAAAATATGTTCGCACAAAATTAGGCCCTATGTTAATGTATGGGAATTAGTATCACA
>JAQGCH010001608.1:0-15082 GCA_034699485.1 Nanhermannia elegantula | reverse complement strand
ATCATTCTATTGGCGTCTGAACACAGTTTAGGTCCAAAAATATATGGAATTTTCAATGGAGGAGAGATTGGAGAATATATTGAGGTTTGAAAGCTTTTAATATACGGTACAGATAATGAGTAATTAAATAATATATAAAGTTGTTTGGAGTGTAAAGTATTTCTATGATTACAGTGCCATCAATTCAGAAATAAAGATCAGAATAATCCAATTCTAGTGAGAGAACGCTCTAAAATGTTGGCAAAATTCCATTCTCTTGATGTCCCGCTTGTAAAAGGTGTCGATTGGCTTAAGACATATTTTGATGAATGCTATCAAAAAGCTTATAATGAGTTTCCAATCGATAACATCATAAACGAAGTCAAAGCAGAAAATCTCATAAAAATGAATATAAAAGAAGAATACGAATGGCTTCTCAAATGTATTGAAGCAGCAAATTCTCCGATTGTTTTCTTTCACAATGATTTTGGTGGGAATAATATATTAGTTCACGATATCATTGACGACAAGAATACAAGACTAATAACATTATGTGATTTCGAATATTCGTGTTATTATTACAGAGGGTGTGATTTGGGAACCGGTTTAGAAGAATTCGGTGCAAAAGGTTTCTTGACTTTTGAAACATTTCCAAGCGATCAAGTATTAGAAGAATTTTTGAGCGGATATTTAGACCAATCAATTGAAATACACGGAAAAGAGTATGCTCTCAATGAACAAAACTCAATGAAACAACTGATTAAAGAGACAAAAGTTTTTGCACTGGCACATCACAAATGTTTATAATAATCTTTACACTAATGACCAAAGAATTTCCATTTTGTAAAAATAAGAATTAAATTATGGTAATTATAATTACTGTTGAATTTTTTAAAGCTATGATTAATTAAATGTTTAGACAATTAATTGAATTACTGTATAATTAGTTTATAAAGTCATTAATCACTAGTAATTAACTAATATTTAGTATTAAAGATAAAAACAAATGATATGTTCGGAGCATATTTGAAACGTAAAAATGAGTTCCATCGCGAAGAAGTACTTTTAATACTTCGATAGCCTCATGAATAAAGACAATACTTTTGAAATCCTGAAAAGCAGCAGAAATAAAGTGATTCATTGATATGTTAATTAAAATGAAATAAAATGATTTGTAAGCAATTAATTTTCAATTTTACTCTAGAATTCTAGAATTTCTATTTTTATTCACGATTTTATTATTTTGTTAAATTTTACTCAAATTAAAGATTATGTGAGAGTTTTGTTATCAATTTTTTTATTTGAATTGACAATTGAGACGGATGTGAATCACATCAAAATCATCAAAATAAGGCTTTTGAGACTAATTTATAACAATTTATGAATAATAGTTTGGACTCTACTGTTGAGTATAACTTATTTCAATTCGAGTGAAGGAATGCAAAAAAGCATTTAGTATTGAATTAAAAAAAGGTCGATTCCGGCACTGTGTGGGATATTCCGGGATGTTTGACAACGCTAGAGATTTCATAAAAACACGTTTTTTTATTTCATAGAGATTTAAAACTTCAATTTGTTTGTGTCTTAAGAAAAAAGTGTGAATCCGATGACTCGATTTATATAAACTTTTGATTTTTTAAATAACAGTTACTTAATCTTATTTTTCACATCAGAATATTTTTTATTGTTTTGATTCTGCAAGTCATCAGACAAACAAACTATTAATTTGAAATTATAGACTTAAGACCTTGCACTCGACATTAATTTTGCATTAAAGATAAAAAGTAATTCAATAACATGTATACAAATCCTGATTACTATTCTAGGATTTGATAAGTCATAGAAATTTTAGTTTTTCCTATTAATCGAGTAATAAGTTGCGTATCATTTACTTCGTTAATAATTGAATTTAAACGAATCGTAAGTTCATTGAAGCAAATATACATTTAGAAGTATCAGTTCATTCACAATGTCTTTATCAATACATAATTTTAATTTATAGACTGGATTAAGTTATTTGAAGATAAGTACGCCTCTGGTTCTTGAGATTAAGTATCATTATCTTGGAAGAATGCACGTATGACTTGCATTAATCGGTTTTTCTAATCAATAAACAACTTATAAATTATTAAGCATTAAACAAAACTGTTTCATATATTATGTTAGTATTGAATGTGTAAAACTATTATATAATATAACCCTATTTAGACATAAGGCTTATAAGCGCAAGAAATTTATAAGATGGACATAAATACGGATGAGTTTAATCGTGTTAATTATGCACATATTCGTGATGCTAATAATTTGATCGACAGAATTGTTGATGAAAATGGCTATAAGTAAGTAAGTCCTACAATTTATCGACTCATTAGTAAAGAAATGGAAACTAATTTAAAATGTCTTATCGGTTAATAATTTGCGATAATGGTTATTAATTATATGCAAACGAATCACATAATAAAAGTTCATTAAATTTTGCCAAACTTTATAAATTTTTAATTTAAAAATGTTTGGAGAAATGGTACGAAAAATTTTTAATATTTGATGTTTAACCAAATAAAATAAAATATTTCGAGATATAAATAAATAGATTTAAATATTTTGGGAATAATGTTAAGAAGTTTGTTGTGATTATAATAAACTTTGTCCATATTTAAAAAGTACAAAACTTAGAAAATGATAAAAACTTTGAAATTTTCCGTAAATTAGCAAATATTTTTTCCGAAAATGTTCAAAAATAATAACTATCATAACCAAATATAAGTAAATATTAATACATATTTGACCACTTTTACAAAATATTACATAGAAATTATTGTAATCATTGTCAGAAATGAGACATTTCCTGTTGCTCTTACAGTTCGGAAAATAAAATTGTGTTCCTATCAAAAAATAAGGAGAAAATGCCTGAGATCATAAAGAAATCGCGTAAACTCCGAATTTTCCATAATTTTATCAGAATTCTCTTGAAATTAAATGCATTAATAACAAAACTACAACAAAATAAGTGATGGTCAGAATTTTTAGTTTAAGATAATTTTTTGATAAAATTGAAATTAAGTGAACTAAAAAATCTATTGCTTTATTCAATTTCTAAATTCGTGATTGTTTTAAATACTTTACACCTCTTTAAGCAAATTAACTATTATAATATTTATTATTAACAAATGAATGATCTATCCTGAATCAGATACGATATTGTAGTAGACGTTGGCTGTGGCAGTGGTAATGTGACATTTCTTCTAAACGAAAGAATCTCATGCGAAAAACTGATAGCATTAGATGTAGACATGAAAATGATTAAGTTCGCCAAATCAAACTATTCCTCATCTAAAATTGATTATATAGTCCAAGACATTGGCGTTGAATGGGATAAATTGGATCCTCAATTGAAGAAATACGAGGGAAAAGTCTCATTGATTTTTTCCAATCGTGTACTTCATTGGGTTGAAAACAAGACAAACGCAGCTCAAAATCTTCACCGATTATTGAAGAAAAGTGGAAAATTTTACACAAATATCACCACTTTATGGGATTTATTCTATGATTTGGAACCCGAAGAGAAAACCAGAATCGAAAAGATTGTTCAAATTCCGACAGAAGAAGAACAGATCGAAGTTTGGAGAAGAGCTTTCATTGAATCCGGTTTTAATAATATTGATATTGAATTTTTCCTTCTGAGGCAATTATACCCAAACGACGAGTTCAAGAATGGTATGAACCAATTTTTTGAATTTAAAATTATTTCAAAAAGAATAAAATAATTTGATTTATTTTCAGTGCTTTTGCCATATTTTCCTAATTTGACGAAAAAATATTTAGTAGAGAAAGATCCGGTCAAAAGAAATGAAATCATGTCATCAGGTCTTAGAGACATTATTAAGAAGGCAATGATGAGACTTCATTGCAGAGAATTACCGAATGGAGCCGATGGCAAACCAGAATTTGAGTTGGCTTATGGCCAGTGCAGAGTTTTTGCACAAAAATTATGAATAACTATAATGGTGTTAAAGGCATTTTTGTATATTATATTTATCCATAATATTAATGCATCTATTTTGGGATCTATATGTGTTTCTTTCAATTTTTCTATCAATGTTATGAAACTTTTTATGTTATTGATTGCATATCATCTGTACTATAATTTAAATAAAAAATAAATGGCTTTTAATAATCAAAATTATTTGAATTCATAATTAGTTTTATAAGATTTTGTAAAAATCCTGAAGAAAATCTAAATAACCACCAAAAGCTTCAAACTTATTAAAGACTCAAAACTTTTTACCGTTAAATAGTATTTTCATAATCGTTATAATATTTTAGTTTAGCAAAGAATATAATTAGAGTTAATTAGCTTGGATTAGCTTCAATTCTTTTCATTTTGCTCATCATTTGTTTATTGCAAATAAAAGCTTTTGAAAAGAAATCTGAGAAACGTATTATAATTTTAACCTAAAGTGTTAAAAAAATATCATAAAAACCGTAGAAATCTTCACTGAACTGCATTTGACAAATGGTCTAAAGATTTAACAATATTAACAATAAATAAAAATAGATAAAAAAATCAATAAAAACTAAACAAAACTTGTAATTCTAAACTTCATTATTAAAAAAAATTGTTGAATGAATTAATTGGGCAGATGTTCTGTCAGTAAAGTAATCGATGTAGACATTTTTGAAAGAGCTTTTATAAAAACAAATAGAAAATTAATTCATCGCTGGTTTTATCAGTTTTTGAAATTTAGTGTTTATTTGCTATAATCAGGCAATTAATTATCAACGAATTGTTTTATCTAATCAAACAGTCAACAATTGGTTTCATTGTTCTTAATCTCAAAGCAGACATCACTGAATAAACTTCACCACTGGTGGAGTTACAAAACAGTGTAGAGAAGAGAGGACTACATTGTAGTATTAAATCATTGCAAATAAATTGATTTAATTTTGCTCTTCAACTACTAAATTATGATCAAAGCTATTATAGTATTTAATCATAGAGGAAAAGTACGACTCACCAAGTTTTATGAGCATTATGTAAGATAAATAAGACTTTTCCTAATTGAAAATAATGCGTTTTTTAAGTAGCATGTGATTCAACTGCAATAAAATAGTGATTATTTTGTTGATTATTATAGGATGAAGACGTTCAGCAAAACATATTAAAAGAAACTTTTCAATTAGTTTCCGGTCGTGATGACCACGTCTGTAACTTTCTTCACGCCGGAACGTAATATCAAATATTTAGCTCAATGTTTCAAAAATTTCATTTTAAAACTAAACTAATTATAGTTTACATTGATATAGTCTTGTGGGCGGATCTGATTTCAAGTTAATATATCGACACTATGCCACTCTTTATTTCGTATTTTGTGCGGACACAGCTGAGAGCGAACTCGGAATACTTGACTTAATTCAAGTAAATTAAATCTAAAGTTCATTTTTATCATTTCTTATTCAATTGATTCAATTATTTGACCAGATTTTTGTTGAAGCACTTGACAAATGTTTCGAAAATGTTTGCGAATTAGACTTAATTTACAATATTGATAAGGTATATGACGTATGACTATTAGTGCTTTATGTTTACAAATTTTGTCAATTTTCTCCTTTTATTTATACAATTTCGGCCCTATCTTAAGGCTCATAACATATTGAATGAGATAGTGATGGGCGGTTTGGTTTTGGAAACTAATCTGCAAGAAATTTTGTCACGAGTTGCAGACCAATCAAGATTGGAAAGAAAACTGGTTCGTTCACGAATTGATTCTGAATCTATGATTGCTATTTGAATAGATTCTATATGAATTACAAATGTATAGCTAAAGATCTCACCACTATTAACACCTCTCTCTCTCTCTCTCTCTCTCTCTCTCTCTCTATACATAGAATAATCTTTAATTAACAAACTCGACAATAATTTAATGACAAACTTCTAGTAATCTCTAATAACTTTGCATTTATAGCACAATCAGAGATATGTTTTTTAAGAAATAATCTGTCTTACAGTTCAAATGGCAGTCATTGATCTTATATTCACTGATATATGCGATTAAATAATTAACTTTCACTGTCCTTCACTTCATTATTAGATTAACTTAACACAAAACTCAGTTGAAGCTCAATGTCTTTCTTTGAAACCTTTTATTTTATATAAATAAAGAATATTTTTCAAACAAATAAATGATTCAAATTTACAGATTTATGATTTACTTTTGTTTAATACTTAGGAAGGTCTGAAAGGAGCGCCAATTCGTGCCGCTTCCACAGTGAGAACTAAAGTCAACCTTTCAGGTCATTTGAAAGAAATTAAAAACGAAATAAAAAAGGCTATCAATCAATAATTGAACAATTAAAATGAGAATTTTTAACATAATATTTAAAAAAATGTCTTTTGACAAGAAATTTAAATAATTGAAAAGCAGTTAACATTAATTCAAAATTTTCATCTAAATAATAGAAATTAATAATTAAAGTCCAAAATAATTCATTAGTATATAAATAATTAACATGAAAACTATGAAAAAAGTAGACGATCCTAAAAATCCAAGCGTTGCTGTAATTATAAACATTTTTATACTTATTAAAAGAGCCAATGATTAAAAAAATAATTAGATTAAATAATAATTACCGCGTTTTGGGATCTCATGCAAAACAATGTGATTATCAACAGAAACGCTGACTAAAGCGGCGTCATTACCACCAGTCAATTGTTGTGTCTCATCTGAGGATTTTAGAAATTCGATTCCAGTGACAAATATATTGTGGGCTTGAGATGTGTGATAGACTCGTTGCAGACTAAATGCTATGTAAACATCAACAGAACCAGTGAGTGTACCCAAACCTACAAATCTTCCGTCATCGCTATCCAAAACAAAAGGTGAAAAATATATTATAAAATGCAATTTTTAGAAACTTTCTTCTCTTTTAAACCTTATGGTCATTGTTGAGAGACTTTCCTGACCAGCGCTGACTATTTTTTCAGGAATATATTTCTGAGTATTCCATTTGCAAATATAGGAATTTTGAGGCGGTTTTGTCCGAACCAATGGGTTCATAATTGTGAACAATTTAAAATTATTGATATCGCCTGAAAATTAAAAGTTAATCAAACTTTTAGAATAAATAACATTAAAAACTAAAACATATGAATACCTTCAACAAGACCGAAACGACATCCTCTATAAATGTATTTATTAGCTATAATTCCATTCTTATTATTATTATTATTATTATTATTTTGACTTTTATTACTATTTGGTATTTCATATTTCAATTCTGTTTTAAGTTTGCCGTCAGTTGTGTTCCAAATAAAACCCTTTCCATCGCGAGAAACACTAACTATTTGTGTTCCCAATGAATTGATATCTAAGTCGTCCACTTCATTTTCATGTGCTTTAATAGAGTAGATTTGTTCCAACTTTGGGTACGACCAGACTCTGATATGTCCGTCAGCACCACCGGTTATCACTAGATTTGCTTCAGACGAGAATTTGACGATCTTTTGAAACGGTTCGTCTTCAGTAAAGTCTGTCTGAAATATCTTCTGTTGCTTTACATCGAACGTAAAGTCTGGGACACCGTTCTGGTCACCATTAAAGACAACTTCAGGTTTAGAGTCCTTACGATTTGGTGCTTCTGATTGACTATTATTAGCGTTTATGTCATTCTCTTTATCAACAGAAGTAGAGGTAGAACTGGCTCTTCGTCTTCGGAGAGATGTTTCCGATAAAGTTCTCTCTCTTCTGGCGGGAGATGAAGAGTTCTCTCGCTTTTTACTTTCGACCATGAGTTTGACGTCATATACAGTACACATGCCATCCATTCCTCCGCATAATAATTGGTAACAGTAATGAGATTTGTCCACAACACACACATTCATTATAGCGCGAGAGCCTATCGTTCAATAGAGACATAAAATTATAATTAAGTGAAACATAAAACCAAAACATATGATAATAAGTAAACAGATGTAAACCTGTGTCATAATGAGTGATAAGTCTTGCTTTACAAGTATTGTACTTATGGTCATAAATAAGTTCATATATTTCACAAGTGTTGGCGATTCCCGTCTTCGCTGGTCCGCCACCGCCGGCCACAAGTATATGCCTTTCGGACAATGTCTTCACGCCATACATCGGGTAATTGACTCGGGCCAAGAGGTGGCACGTCTTTGCACTCTTTTGAGACATAACTCACTTCACTCTATTAGTGATTGTTTGAGATTTGGATCAGATTTTTGTTTATTTATTGATTTGATTTAATAATCGATAGAAACAAATAGACTTTTGCTTAAGTATGTGTTGACATCATTCTTGAGTTTGACTTTAAAGACACGTAAGTTTGTATACAACTGTTGTTATGGTTACGGTTTGGGCTTTAATTCAAACATTAATTACGTCTAAACGTAAAGTTCGAGTCAAACGCTTATTAGTTTTGATTATTATTTAAATATTTGTTATAATTAATTCACAAGTAATTAAATATAGTTTTAACTCATTTATTATAAGTAATTATATTTATTTTAATAATTATAAGCCTTAAGACTAAATATGTCTATAATAGTAATTATGCAATAAGTAAAGTATTGTTTTCAAAATTAATTACAATTTAATAGAAATAATTGTTTTTAATAATAATTAAATCCAGATTTGAAACAAAATGTTAACACTTTTGAACAGTTATGAAAAAACTAATTATAAAACAATTAAATGCAGAGAATGTGTTAATTATTATAATTATGAAACGATCTGTTTCTCCAGTTATGATCTGATCTTTGGTCTGATCGCTGACCTCTTCCTCTATTGAACCGATGATGACCTCTATCTCTGAAGTGATTATTTCTTTTTCCCCAATAGTTTGTGATAATGGGTGGACCAGAAGTGGGTCTTTCGATGCATTCTTTGTATTCCTTGTCATCCATTGTATACCTGTTTTGGTATTTGATCTCCAATTGTTTTAATTCAAGCCTTTCTTTGTCATCGTCTGAAACCTCTTCTGCTTTTCTTTTTACAGATTTATCACAAACTGATGGCAATTGACTTTTGCCATCGGAATCAGTTTCTTCTTCTAAAGTGTCTTCAATTTTACGCTTATTTGACATTTTGTTAAATATCTCATAAATAACGTCACATAATATACAGAATAAAGTTTTGTTTAAAAAGTTTTTAAAACTTTATTTTAATAAAACCTTTAATCCCTTTAATTATTAACACTTTTTCTGCCCATTTCTCTTATTTTTTGCAATTTTAAAAAGACCGCAATTAATGGTATAAAACCAGTGGTTTTCAAACTTTGATTATCCGGCACCGGTTCGGCACCGGTCCTCAGAGAGTTATCAGATGTGTTGTATAGAAGTAAAAATAACTAAAACTATGTCTATAGAACAAAACTTAAAAGTGAGTGGTGTGTTATTTTGCATTCATTTATTGAATCAAATTATAAATCAATCAATTATTTGTTCGCTTTAATAGTGTATTAGTTTAAGACTACTTTTTACAAGAATATTAAATTTATGTTCATTTCAAATATTAAGCACTTTCAGTGGCGAAACCAGAAAACTTTGAGTGAGGAGTAAAATAAATGATGAAAAACTTTATAATGATTCTCAAACATTATTCAATGAAAATGACAAATAAAACTTTGTTTTACATCTGTATTATTCTTCTGTTATCGTTTAAAAGTGAAAAATAATTGACTGTGAAGTTTTTTTCATGCAATAAATTAATTTTTAATATGAATTGAAGTGGTCCTCTGCCCCCTCGGCCCCTATGCCAGTTTCGCCACTGAGCACTTATATTCAGCAAAAGTTTGATAACACTATATTGAATCAATGTTTCAAAGTCTATGCGAATTAGTTTATTCAAAACATATGCAATTTTTTGATAAAATGTTAAAACGTGTGTCTTTCCAAATGAAGCCCTTAAAAAGCTAACAGTCAAAATGGCCGAGCGGTCTAAGGCGCCGGACTCAAGGGATTCTACCCTTTGTTCTTGTAATAAGGACTATATTCTGAGTGTTCTGGTCCACAAATGTGTCAGTTCGAACCTCACTTCTGACAAAACTTTAGAGTTTTATATTTTGCTTTCCTTAAATAATTATTTTATTGAATCTGTTCAATACTAATTCACAGATTTTATAAAAATAGCAATTCATAAAAATTTATTTTAAATTAGAAATCAGATTCTTTTTTATCATAAAAAGATTGTTTTAGTAAAATACTGCAGAAATACTGAACCTCTACATTGTTTGTAGTGTTTGATAAACTTTTTTTGCTATTACCGGTATTTTAAAATTTTTATCAAGTGCTGCATCAAAATGAAGCTAACTTTAAAATAATTTCATATCAAAGTTGTCATTAAAATTCAAAAGTGTTTTTAGTAGTTTTTTAGAGGATCTCACGAAAGAATAGCTTTCAGCTAATTGTGTACGTCCTCTATAAATAAAAATGATTGATTGGTTAAGTGGTAAAGTATGCCACAGATTTGTGATGGATTTAGTGCTGCCTTAACTCAAAATGAATCATTCAAATGATAGCAATTTATTTGATTGAAAAATTAGTTGTTTATTATTCTTAATAATTTCAAATTAAATAATATAACAAATAGTTAAGAAAATGAATTATATTTGAATGCAAAATAAAAATTAAATAATTTAAATACAGGTATTAATAATTGCAATGAATATAACAGTTATAGAAATATTAATCTGCAATAAGAAGAAAGTAATTGATAGTACTGGTAATACATTCTTTAATTAACAATTTTAAAACTTTATATTCATTGAGAATTATATAAATTAATTACGTACAGCATTCAGATATAGGTTATTCATTCAAATGTCAGGTTTATATCAAATGATACAGTATTTGAACTATAATTTGAGTTCACTATCGAACACTTTCTTCGTTAAAATTTGAATAGAGTTTAACAATAAAATTAAAGTTTAAGCAATGCTTTTATGGGTGAAAAGGAATGACTTTTGAAAAGAATTGAAAAATTAATAAATTATTTACAATGAGTCTAAATGAGAAATCACTAAAATTACACCTAATCTATGCATTTATCGAAAAACTGATAAAAATATTTTTATTATCCGAACACTTAAATACCCGTGGGCTTAGACTTAGTGGTGTCATAAACTCTAATCAATTGGGACTGAGGGACAGCTCCGTGTTCTTCTTGAGAGAAAGCATATCCGTGTTGGAGATCAAGTTCAATGTCTTGTTTATGTCTTTTACGTTCATCTTTAGGCTTAAGAACGCGCTTCGCATGAAATACTGATTTGATGAGACGCGCAGTTTCTGTAAGCATTGATTGTTGTGAAGGACTGTTCGCTAATTCCATTTCAGTGATCTCATCGGCCAATGTCTTGAAACATGTTCGAGATATTAATTTATATGTTATATCAATCAATAGCGCACACAATGGAATGACTCCTATTCCACACCAAAAAACTCCTGAAGAAAAGATCAATTGGTCCATCGCTACCATATCAGGAGCCACTGGAAGACCTAATGCCCAAAATCTCGAGTAAACCATTAAAAATACAAACCATAAGACAATAGATCCCCAAATGGACGCGTGTGTTAACCACGTCCAGGTAGTCATCTCAAGACCAGCTTTTAGACAGACAGTTATGACTACATATGTGTATAACATATTGCCTGTAAATCAATATTTCGATAATTAATCATAATATCAAGTCATCAAAAATTATTGCTAATGTTTTTTGTGAGTTATTATTACCGAAGACAAGGTAACCGCCGTCAGCCTTCCCGTGTTGCCAAAGGGTGTCGTGATCTACGGCATGATATGTCAACCAGAAGAGAACCAATGAATGCCAAATTGCTGATAAAATCCAAATCCAAAATAGTTTAACACTAAATGCTTCCGAATGTGTTTTATACAAAGCCGGATATTTGACCATTAATTCTGCCGAACACTGCCTATCAAATAAACCTATAGCCAGAGGAGGCGCTGCTGTGAAGATAACATTGTAAAGACCTATAGTCCACCTCTCGAAGACTGCCTGACCACTCCATGCAGAGACTGAAGCGAACCATAACTCTATCACATAAAGCGCTATATTTTTATAGAATGAGTACAGAATCAATTTGCATAAGCGAGACATAGACCACGAGCCGTGAACTAGAAGTAAGCGCGTTAAGTAACTAAACTGCGCGATCGCGTAATCAGCGGAATGAACTGCTTGTAAACCTATCAGAA
Organism: Nanhermannia elegantula; assembly: GCA_034699485.1. NCBI lineage: Eukaryota > Metazoa > Arthropoda > Arachnida > Sarcoptiformes > Nanhermanniidae > Nanhermannia > Nanhermannia elegantula. Next base: position 2,879 of record JAQGCH010001608.1, on the reverse strand, counting down.
TAAATGATTACAAAATTCAATTAATTAGACGATTGAGAGAACTTTAATATTAGAATGTATTAAAAGTTAAACACACAAACCTTCGTGACCAGAGATGCCGACCCCGACATTAGCGGCTCTAATCATAGCCACATCATTAGCGCCGTCTCCGATAGCGAGTGTTATAGACTTTGTAGACTTTTTAACAGCTTCTACTATTTCCGCTTTTTGTGCCGGAGAAACGCGACAGCAAATCACTGATTTGCACTTCAATGCTATTTCCATAAAATCTTTTTGCAAGTCTGCAGTCAACGCAAAATTCAATGTTTTGCCTAAAAATTGATTTAATTTTTATATACCTGTACCATTCAACTGTTACGTATTAAAGCAAATTATACTTGAAATGAAACAGTTATGCTCTATATTAAGAATATTTATTGATTGAATACCGTCAACAATTAGAGCTGCATCGAGTGGTGTTGAATGCATGAGCGACTGTGCCTCGTGTATGGCTTCTCGAGTGGTGTCGAGCGAATCGTCATCTATTATGATGTGTTGCATTCCGTTCTGTAATAATTTACAGCTGTGACCGATATTAATAGCAGTTTCTTGTTTATCACCAGTCAATACCCATATATGAATACCAGCTTTAAGAAGTGTATCTATAGTGAAAGGCACGCCATCCTGAAGCTTATCTTCTATAGCAGAAGCACCGATCAGATTAAGATTACTTTCTATTTGAGACATCAATTCGTTGATATAAACTTCGCGCGGCATTCCATTAGGACCAGTGTTATGTGTTAGCGCTTCTGTATATCTATTAATAATAATAATATATAATAAAAAGTAGACTCAATATAACAATAAATAGAATTATTTCGTACTTTTTATTCCATTCCTGATAAGTATTTTCTTCTATATCAACGACAGCACAGCAAAGCGTTCGCAGACCTTCGCTCGCAAATTGTGAGAGTTGTGTTTCAGTCACGTCAGCGAATTGTTCTACTGATGCATCGGCCAATCGGTCGTAAATCACAGAATCGGCGCCTTTTATATATAATTTAATCTTTCCATTTGGTCCGCGAACTATTGTCGACATTCTCTTGCGATCAGAAGTAAAGTCCAATACATTTAATATTTCATATCTAATAAAGAGAATACCGTAAGTAAATATATATGAGTTAATATAATATTAGATATGTTTAGTACTAAATAGAGTAAAGTAAAGTCAAATGAAAACCTTTCTTCTTTGCCCAAAGCATTGATGAACACGTGTTGAGGAGTTCTAGCAGTGAATTCGAAACCTATTTTTTGTGCGCCGCGAACTAGAGCCGCCTCATCAGGACTGGCAGCCTGATAGTTGATGGCAGGCTTCCCACTGGCAGTTATCTCACTAGAATTGACTTCAGGCACAACTGTTTGACAAACTGATAATAGTGTTAAAAATTCTCTAATATATAGAGCTTGTGGTTGACTAGTTTTAATTATTTGTATCATTGTCCCAAAGTCTGCCTCTTCGAAGACAGTGCCCGCGATCGAACATTTCTTGAATTCCATAACATTACGAGTGAGTGTTCCCGTCTTATCAGATAATATGTATCTCACCTGTAATACAACATTAAACAATCGTTTCATTAGTTTATAAAAACATATCAAGTAATCAAATACTTGTCCTAATTCTTCGTTCAAATTGGAAGTCCTGGCCATAGCGGGAGTATCTGTTTCTTCGCAATACATTTCAATATCACAATTAATAAAGTGCGCCTGAATGAAGCGCACCATCTCTAGAGTCACTTGAAGTGATATCGGTATTAAATTATTGTATAATATAATGAATGTCAACAATACAAAGAAATAGTTAGAAGAGAGCTTATCTTCTAATCCGTGTAAATACCAGTGACTGCTATTTTGACTTTTCCAAATATGCGAAGCAGTCGCAGATATAAAGCAAATCACTAAAAGTATAGCAAATAATACTAAGATTTGCTGATTTGTTATTTTCTCGACTCTCGATCTTTTGAGAGGCGCCTGAATTGAGGAATTCATCATTAGTTTGGTCTCATGTCCGGTATACAAAACACAACCAAATATCCAATTAGTGTTACGAAGTTTTGCGCCGCGAAGTAAAATGTTTTCGGGACCGATCGGGTGCACAGTATCGCCCAGTTTTAGATTGCCGTGAAATTCATATAAGTGTCGGTTCGGTTGATCGCATTCTATCGACGCCAAAGACAGGTCAGAAACTAACTGTTCAGATGTTAAACAATGCGCCGTCACTTTTAACGAATGCCGTATTTTTAAGTTAGTTTCTCCGTCAAGATTTGCGGTCTCGATATAACACATACCTGTGTTTTAAATTCCAAAAATTAAATAAATAAACAAAAAAAATATAACAATTGAGTTACCATTTGGTTCACACGATGAAAGCAAGAATAGATCGCTGGGAAAGAACTGATTATTAGTAACTTTAACAATATCTCCGACACTGATCTCTCTCCAGAACTTCCAATCCCATTGAGATGAAAACTTATTTAAAACTAAGACTAGAGTTCTATTAACACTGTGGTCCGCTCTGTGCCTCTTTATATCTTCGAAACATTCCTTAATAGCAGAAACGGCTAATATGAATATTAATGGAACAGCTGTTGTATAACGACCAGTGGGCGAAACGTTAGGTATTTGTTGCATAAGAGCAATGAATAAGAAAAATATATTCGCATATCGATGAAACTGTTCGAACAGGAATTTGGGTAAAAATGTGACCAAATTGTATTTGGCTGTTGTGATGCCGTTATGACAAAACTTGTGTCGGCCGTTTATGTACAGCAGACGAGTCGAATGTGAGTTGGAAGTACTCACTGTTGTACTGGCGTCGTCTCCAAGACGTTGCATCATTAGAC